>JANHFT010327913.1:0-18002 GCA_032467955.1 Pseudoxenodon macrops | reverse complement strand
TTCCAAGTGTGGCCTTACGAAGGCCTTATAAAGTGTTATTAACACTTCACGTGATCTTGATTTTATCCCTCTGTTTATGCAGCCTAGAATGGTGTTGGCTTTTTTAGCAGCTGCTGCACATTGCTGATGATCTCATGGAGGCAAAGGTGGGCAGCCCGTAATGTAACAACCAGTTTGCCCAGTGTGAGTCCACATAACCTAAGTATTAACCAGGTTTAGCTTTCAAGTGAGAACCACAACTACACCCGTAGAGGGAGAGGCAACCATTTTGGGTGGGGATCACAGCATTGAGCTTTGAGGGCATTAGCAGTTGCAATGCAGACAAACTTGTCTGCCCATGAAATGCCTGCCCTGCCTGCTTGACATGGCCAGTGACAAACATCCATCAGACATGCTTTCTAACAACCCAATGAGTCCTTCCACCAGTTGGGGGCCAAAAAGAAACCACTGCCAGTATTGTAAGATGCTGAAGGGTGATGCTACCTCTTGCATCTCACAAAGGACCTTCTTAAATTATTCACAATCTTCTTGAAAAAAAGGATGACAGAGATTCCGTTAGTGTTAAGGGATACTCTGGTCCCCATAGACTGCAGGCTGGCTACCCTGCCCCAAGAGCTTTAACAGAATAAAAGAGTTGGAAGGGACCATGGAGGTTTAACATATTAACAGAGTTGGAAGGGACCTTGTAGGTCATCTAGTCCAAACCCTGCTCAAGCAGGAGACTCTACACCATTTCCAACAAATGGCAGTCTAATCTCATCTTGAATGTCTCAAGTGTTGGAGCTCTCACAACCTCTGAAGGCAGGCTGTTCCACTAGTTGATCACTCTCACTGTCAGAAAGTTCCTCCTTATTTCCAGGTTGAATCTCTCTTTGGTCAGTTTCCATCCGTTATTCCTTGTCTGCCCTTCAGGTGCTTTGGAAAATAGCTTCACCCCCTCCTCTCTCTGGCAGCCTCTCAAATATTGGAACACAGCTATCATGTCTCCCCTGGTCCTTTTCTTTGGTAGACTAGCCATGCCCAGTTCCTGCAACCATTCTTCATATGTTTTAGTTTCCAGTCCCATAACCATCCTGGTTGCTCTCCTCTACATATTTTCTAGAGCCTCAACATCTTTTTTGTAGTGTGGTGACCAAAACTGGATGCAGTACTCCAGGTGTGGACTAACTAAGGCTTTGTAGAGTGGTATTAATACCTCCATAGATCAAATTGTATCCCTCTATTAATGCAGGTTAGGATTGTATTGGGTTTTTTGGCTGCCACTGCACACTGCTGGCTCATGTTTAGCTGGTTGTCTACTAAGACTCCAAGATCCCTCTAACAATCGCTGCTATTGAGTCTGGTTTCACCCAATTTATATGTATATTTTTGGTTCTTTTTACCTAGGTGTAGGTCTTCTAGTCCAACCCCCTGTTTAGGCAGGAAACCCTATAGCATTTCAGACAACTGGGTATCCAATTTCTTCTTTAAAAACTTCCAGTGTTGGACCATTTATGACTTCTGAAGGCACGTTGTTCCACTAATTAATTATTCTGTCAGGAAATTTCTCCTTAATTCCAGATTGCTTCTCTCTTTGATTAGTTTCCATCCATTGTGTCTTGTCCTGCCTTCTGGTGCTTTGGAGAATAGGTTGACTCCTCTCTTCTTTGTGGCAGTCCCTCAAATATTGGAACACTGCTATCATGTCCCTTCCTTTTCACTTGACTAAACATACCCAATCCTTGCAACCTTTCGTCATATGTTTTAGTCTCCAGCCCCCTAATCGTTTTTGTTGCTCTTCTCTTTCCAGAGTCTCAACCTCTATTTTATATCATAGTGAGCAAAACTGGAAGCTGTATTCCAAGTGTGGTTTTGCCAGGGCCTTATAAAGCAGTATTAATATTTCACTTGATTTTGATTCTATGTCTCTCTTTATACAACCAAGGATTGCATTAGCTTCTTTTGGCTGCTGCTGTACATTGCTGGCTCAGGTTTAAGGGATCATCCACCAGGACTCCAAGGTCCCTCTCACAGTTACTGTTTTTGAGCCAGGTCTCGCCTAATCTGTACTTATACCTTTGATTTTTCTTGCCTAAGTATAAAACAGTTCTATATGGTTCTATAGAGTAGGGAGTAACTCCGCAGTGACGTCATGGGGCCGGTTCTGTCACCATCTTGGATTTTGTTTTTGACTGCTGCACATGCGTGCACTTGCACGCCTTGTGCATACGCTCAAGGAGTGACCCTGAGCGAACCAGCAGTAAAAAGATTCAGAACCCATCTCTGGTATAAAACCTTACTTTTTTTTTCTACATTGAATTCCATTTTTTTTAACTCTTTATTTGACTCACCTGGCTTCAAAGAATTTCTTGGTCAATCTGGGCTGGTCCTGATTCAGCCAGTATTGAAACCACCTCTCTACTTGTCTCGGTTGGAGGTCACGCTGCTTGGCTAAACCACTGACTTCTTCCTGGAAGGCAGAACGCAGAACCAGGGTGAGAGAAGCTGTATATCCAAGCCCCAAAAACATTTGCTGGGAACAGTAATTTGCCCCGTTTTTAATTTTTCTTCTGTTTCTTTTCTCTACTTATACTGGTAGTCCTCAGCTTACAACAGTTCATTTAGTTTGAAGTTACAACAGCACTGAAAACAAACAACTTATGACAATTTTTCACACTGATGACCATTGCAGCATCCCCATGGTCACGTGGTTTACATTCGGATGCTTGACAGTTCACTCATATATACGACAGTTGCAGTGTCTGGGAGTTATTTTTGCGACCTTTGATGAGCAAAGTCAATGGGGAAACTAGATTCACTGAACAATTATTTAAGAACTGAGGTGATTCACTTAACAAATGTGTCAAGAAAGGTCGTAAAATGGGGCAAAACTCACTTAACCCATTTCTCACTTAACAGCATAAATCTTGAGTTCAGTTGTGGTCATATGTTGAGGACTACCTGTACATGTGTGTATGAAGTGAGAAATAATTGGGGGAGGTGAGTGAGAGAGGATGGGTGAATTTAAAGCATCATATAAATTTTCATCGGAAAAATCCCCCCCCAAAAGATTGTCAGGGAATTGCATAGCAGGCGTCCAAATGAAGTCGGAGACACTGATACAAACTTATCGTTTTATATAAATAAAATATATTTTACATCAATTTATACAACAAACTAGACCTGCAGTGGCAAACTCAATTTCACTGAGGGCCGCATCAGGATTGTGTTTGGTCTGGGAGGGGCAGGTGGTCATGGCCAGGGGGCGTGGCTAGCTCGACATCACTCATGGCAGAGACATCTGTGGTAGCCCAAGCACTCTGCTTCATTCGCAGCTGAAAATGGAGCTTGGGAGGACTGCGCATGGCCCTCCCAAGCTCCATTTTTACTGACAAAGGCTTCATGGGCCAATCCTTGGCTGTTTCCAGGATGGCCCCACAGGCCAGATCTAAGCACCCAATGGGCCAGATCCATCCCCCGGGCCTTGAGTTTGACACCTCTGAACTAGACAGTCAGGCAAACAGGACCATCCTGAGGCAAATCAGAGAGCACAGAGAAGAAAAAGGCGGGGAGAAAAGTGGAACTCCCCCCTCCCCTCCATATGCATAGCAACCAATCACAGCACAGATTGCCTCAGGCAGGAGTCAACACCCTTCAACCAATCAACTATAAGTGTTTTTTTCTGGCTCGCTGCATCACCCACAATTGCTCCAGCTACTAATTTTAAATATCTTAACAAATATATTTCGCAATCCTAATTTTCTCACTTTTGTCCCCTCTGGCTTCTTGAGATTTTAGCTACCAAAAACCTGCTAGGGTAGAAATCCCACATCTGAAGACACTTGCAAGACATAAGAAAAGAATCGAGGTTGGGGAAATCTGACTTCAGCAGATGCTGATCATTAAAAAAAGAAAAAAAAATGGACGAAAATGCATATGTGGTTAGAAAAAAATGTTAAGGCGGCATGTAGATAATAAGCCACAACTACATTATTTGGCTTAGTACCAGAAAAATATGATAAAGGGAATGTATATTTAATATGACATGTTTTAACAACAGCAAGAATTGTATTTGCACAATACAGGAAAAATGAGGAAACACATACGGAAGAAGATCTAATTAAAAAAACATTATTAGACTTGCAGAAATGGATAGACGAATGGGTGGAAACTAATCAAGGAGAGAAGCAACTTAGAACTAAGGGGGGATTTCCTGACAGTTAGAACAACTTGCCTCCAGAACTTGTCAATGCTCCAACACTGGAAGTTGGACCTTAACCTTCTCCAAACCCCATCCTGGAAGCTTTTTTCAGGAAGCAGAGGAAAAGTCCCCAAAAGGTGACTTTTTTCCATATTATAGGAACGTGTGGCTAAAGGTGGCTGAAACTCTGGTGTCCTTGTTTACTTACAGATGTCTCATTACCCAAACTAGGGAACATCATCAGTGCTGGTGATGGGCTAGCACTGATGATGTTACCTAGTTTGGGTAATGAAATGTCTGCGAGAAAACAACCAAGCTCAGAGAGCACCAAAGACCCCAAAGTCGTCGTCCTCCTCCTCCTCCTTTCCACAAACTCCCCACTCCCTTCTAGCACTGCTGATGTTGCCTAGTTTGGGTAATGAAATGTCTGCAAGAAAACAAACTCAGAGAGCACCAAGGACCCAAGTAGGGTCCTACATTTAGGCAAGAACAATAAAATGCACAGGTACAGTATATGTAGTACCTTGCTCAACAGTAGTAACTATGAGAGGGATCTTGGAGTCCTAGTGGACAACCATTTAAATTTGATTAATTGTTTTAACTGTCAGGAAATTTCTCCTTAGTTCTAGGCTGCTTCTCTCCTTGATTGGTTTCCACCCATTGCTTCTTTCCCTGCCCTCAGGTGCTTTGGAGAATAGCTTGACTCCCTCTTCTTTGTGGCAATCCGTGAGATACTGGAACACTGATATCATTTCTCCCCTAATCCTTCTTCTCATTAAACTAGGCATACCCAGTTCCTGCAACTGTTCTTCATTTGTTTTAGCCTCCAGTCACCAATCATCTTTGTTCCTCTTCTCTGCACTCTTTCTAAGGATTTCCTAGATTGCTGGCTCTAGTTCAAGGAACAGGTAGCAGCCAAGACCAGAGTTTACTGAGTTTCACATTGTGCCCTGGTTGTGCCAGTACCTGGACTAGGAAGCAAATACGAACAATAAGTAATATCAGAAATAATAACATCATGTTCTCTTTCTCATGCTTATTTTTGTCAATCTAACAAAATCTTCTCAACAATGATTGCTAAAAACCAGGTATAAAAATGGCCCATTCTACTGTTCCAAGCTTTTGGTGGGGAGGGAAGGAAAGCTTTCTCCAAATGTTTAGGGTCTCCCCTCCTCCTGCTCTGAGTTGGTTGCAGCTGGCCAAGGGCTTGCCTTTTGAAAAAGAACTGGAAGGTGACCAGCAGGGGAGCGATGGGGAGGTAGAACAAGAGGTGACAGGGTTGGGGATAGCAGATGTCCCCCGTCTCCTGCATATCCTCCCAGGTGACCCCTGGAGATAGCCATTATTCCTGTCTCCAAAGCCACTGCGTGAGCTGTGCCATTTCCCTGGAAAGAGAGAAAAAAGGCAGGGGATGAGATGGGGAATTCCAGGAGTGTTTCTGGAAGGAAGGTTCCCTCTCAGCCATTCCTACTACACCGTCTTCCTCCTTTCCTTCCTGTCAGATCTGTCACTTTTGGCTTGGCACCTTGCTGGCATTCTGTCATCGACTGGGGAAGGGCAAAATAAATGGGCAATAAAGCTGTATACCTTTTATGATGAGAAATTGGGAGGCAGGATTGACAGTTGAGGAAGGGAGTGGTGAGCTGGCCTAGAGGTGGCTCGCCTTACAATCAGGAGGCTGTGAGTTCGATCCTAGGTAGAAGCAGATATTTCTCTCTCTGGGCTGAATATAACTCTGTATTGGTGACAGGAAGGACATCCAGCCAGTAAACACTCAGCTCCATTCAGTTGCCCAGACTCCATCCCACAAGGGATTATGGGGTCATTAAAAGGAGATGATGATTAATAGTTGAGGAAAAACAGAGCATATTGGAATCAGATCCATGCTGGCATCTTCAAGGCCGCATACCCCAAGAATGGAATTTCACCAGCCTAAACACCTCAGGGCTTATCAAAACCAATTGGGCTCAATGGTGTCTAATTGGTTGCGCATAGACAGACTATGGGGGTGAAGGTGTAATTATGGGGTTAGTTTTGTATTGTATTTGTATTTTGATTCCGCTTGACTCTACTGCAATCAACATCTCTTAGTAAAAGTGCCTTTTCACTTCGACCAAGTGGAGTTGATAGTTTTACTTTCCTTAGGAGATCAGACTGGGGCAGGTCTGACACTTTTTGCTAGAACCTAGAGGTAGGTCATGTTGGGGAGTAGACAACACAAGGACTATTGGAACTCTTGTGCGATCAAGTTTCACATGCCATTGTCATCCAACAGTGGAGGAGGGAATAAGAGGGTCAACTACCGTATATGAAGTTAATTTTTACTAATAGAGATAACATGGTTGAGGGAGTGAAAGATGTAGGAATTTGGGGTGAGAGTGACCATGTTATACTAGAATTCACCATAATGCAGGCACTGGTAATTGAACAAAAACTAGTATTTTAAACTCTTAAGATATGACTTCTGAGAGAGGAATTAGGAAGGATTCTGTGGATGAAAATCCTAGAAAGAAAAATAGTTGGGGAACTGAAAACTGAGATAATAAAGCCCCCCTAAAAACAATCCCACACAGAAAGAAAAACAAGGTACTCCAGAGGAGATCAGCATAGTTGCACAAACTGATGGACAAATAGGATAAGTATAAAAAAATGGAAAGAGGGGCATGCAACTAGAACAGAATACTAGCAAATAGCCCGAATTTGCAAGGATGGAGTCAGGAAGGCCAAGCCTCAGAATGAATTAAGACTTGCAACCAATGTCAAAAATAACAAAAACATGTTTCTTTCAATATGTAAGGATCAAGAAGAAGATAAAAGAAATTATCAGTCCACTAATGGGAAAATATGACAAGGAGTGATGGGAAACACAGATAAAGCAGAACTCCTTGCAGAATTAAAGTTTTTCCATTCCCACCATCTAGTCAGAGCTGAAGAAGTTTCTTGGATGAGAAGCAAAATATCTTCACAGAAAAAACAAGGAAATCCAGTTGCCTCCTGAAAAAGCATCTTGGGGGCACCTGGCTGACTATCAAGTGTTTGATTCCTTCTTTGCATCCATCTTTATGCAAAAAGAAAAATAGTTCCAACTATCAAAAGCAGCACTGTGGGAGACAGAACAGGAATGTAGGTCAAATTAGGCAAGCTATTAGTAAGAGCATATATCTTATTTAGACAAGTTCAAATATCCAGGACCAGATAGTTTACATCTCACGGTACTGAAGGAGTTGGCAGATGTTATCTCATAACCACTGATTGAAATCTTGGGAAACCTGCCAGAGGATTGGAAAAGAGCTGATGTAATTCAAATCTTCAAAAAGATGAGGAAAATTGATTAAAAAAACTACAGACCAATCTGCTTGATGTCAATGAAGGAGAGAAGCAACCTAGAACAAAGAAGAAATTTTCTGACAATTAGAACTAAGAATGACTTGCCTCCAAAAGTTGTGAATGCTCCAACACTGGAAGTTTTTAAGAAGAGATTAGACAACCATTTATCTCAAATGGTATACAGTTTCCTGCCTAAGCAGAGAGTTGGACTAGAAGCCCTCCAAGGTCCCCTCCAACTTTGTTATTCCATTCCATTCCCTTGGAAAATCTGGCAAAACATAATCAAACATTAAATTTGTTAACACCTAAATATGAAACAAGATAAGTACTAGAATCTAGCATGGGTTTGTTAAAAAGAGGTCATGCCAAACAAATATTATTGCTTTTGATAAAGTGACTACACTAGTGCACCCAGGAAATACTATGGATATAGTACACTTAGACTTCAGGAAGGCATTTGATAAAGTAGACCACAGCCTATTTCTTGGTAAGGTAGAATAATGTGTGATAGAGAGTATCACCACCAGATGGATTTTCAGGTTCTGTCTTGCACTTCAATTTCATAAATGAAGGGGTTTGCAATAATGGCTAATATCTGTAGTTCAGATGAAGGATGAGGATGAAAGTTTGTTCTTTGAGCTTCTGGGTTGGTTGGTTGCCAAACATTTTAATTACCAGGCTAAGTAACATCTTCAGCAGAGTTTAGGGAATCTCAGTGTTGTTCTGTTTATAAAGGTGTGTCAACAGAGGTGTGGGTATGTCAACTGAGGTTCTTGTGATGTGTCACGTGTCAGTCATTGGTGAATCTTGTGTTGGGTCTTGTGCAGTAGTGAGTTTTACTTACCTTTGCTACCAGTCCGATGTTGCGCAGAGCGTCTTTGATGACACCCAGGTGGGTAGGCGGACCGTCCTGCTGCCACTACTGGTTAGCCCGAACCAGTAGGAACCCACCACTGGTCTTGTGGCAGGATTACAGCAGGTCATTTGGAGGTGAACTGCTGGGGGGGGGGTGTTGCATGGGTTGGTTGAAGGCCGGTGCTGTCTCTGGTTGGTCGTGTGGTTGATTAGGTTTCTGAGGGGCTTTTTAGGCTGGTTGTAGGAAAATGTGTTTGTTGATAGAATTGCTTGTGGAGTGCCAGGCAAACACACCAGAGTGGTGGGTGGTGGTGTGGCCAATCATTTTTCTGTTGCTCCAATCAAACTAGAAGAGGGGATTGAGGGGTGCTCATTCAGAGGTGGCTTCCTACTGGTTCTAACCAGTTCTTTAGAATCGGTAGTAACTTGGCAATGACATCAAGGAGCAGGTTCATTCGGTGTCTCTGTGGATGTCGCCATTTTTTATTTTTGATTGCCGTGCACACACTCGAGGCAGGACCGTGAGTGAACCAGCAGCAAAAAGAACCAGAACCCACCCTTGTGCTCATCATATTTATGGATGATCCCAAGATGGGAATTGCCAACACTTTTGGAAGATAAATTCAAAATCCAGAAGAATCTTACCAACTGGGCCCTGTTCAAAAAGATGTTGTTCAGTGGTAAGAAAAGTAAGGTCCTACACTTTTCCCTTCCCCAGTTTTTCTTTCCTTTCCCCAGGCACTGGAGACATAACAGAAGATGGAAAGTGCCAGAGGTACACAATAGGCAATATGTGACTATGAGAGGGATTTAGGTGTCCTGGTGGATCAGCATTTATGTATAAGTCAGCAGTGTGCTACAGCTGCCAAAAAACTCAGTGCAATCCTAGGTTGCATCAACAGAGGGATAGCATCAAGATCATAGGAAGTAATAGCATCACGCTATACCAGAGGTATTTAACACATTTTCCATGTGCTAAAATCCTTGTTTATATACATTTCTGTTTCTTTGCTGGTAAGCCAAGAGTGTGACACTCCTATTTGAAACACCATCCACATGGCAGCCTAAATCTGGAGGATTCAGGCTGGTACTTGCAAGGATCAAGAGACAACCAATATTTAATTGATTATTTTAATTGGTTATTTAATCATACAGTCAAAACAGAGCTGGAAAAAACCATGGAGGCCTTCCAGTCCAACCACCTGCTCAAGCAGGAGTCTCTTAACCATTTCCGATGTCCAGTCTTTTCTTAAAAACCTCCAATGGTGAAGCACCTACAACCTCTGCAGGTAAGCAGTTCTGATGGTTAATTGTCCTCACTTAGGAAGTTTCTCTTCAATTCCAGGTTGCTTCTCTCCTTGATTAGTTTCCATCCATTGTTTCTTATCTTGTGTTCTGGTGTTTTGGAAAATAAGTTGACACTCTTTTTTGTTGCAGCCCCTCACAAATACTGGAATGCTGCTATCATGTTATCCCAACTGTTATGCCAGGGGTGTCAAACTCAAGGCCTGGAAGCTGGACCCACCTCACCGGGTGCTTAGATCTGGCCCACAGCCCTGCCCTGGAAACAGTGAAGGACCGGCCCATGATGTCCCTGCCAGCTAAAACAGAGTTTGGGAGGCCTGCTGGAATCCCCTGTGAGCTCCATTTTTGCTGGCAGTGGATTGCAGGAAGCCGTCACAACCAATAACGGAGCTCAGGAGCCCATTTTCTCTGGAAGAGCACTTGGGCCAGCCACGACAGGCGCCCATGACATGAGTGATGTCAGTGTGGCTATGCCCCCCCTGGCCATGCCTTCCTCCAAGGTCAGACACAACCTTGATGCAACCCTCAATGAAATCGAGTTTGACACCCCTGTGTTATGCAATCCCAGTGCCATTTAGATCTTCCTAGATAGCCACCAGAATCATAAACTGAGTGGGAGAAGGTTTACCTGCTGTTTAAGTACAGCAACTGGCACCCCCACATGCATTGATGATTTTACCTAGTTGGGTAATTAAATGTTTGCAAGCAAACAACTAAGCTTGGAGAGAACTAAGGATTCCACAGTTTGATTCCTGAGGTTAAATCTTTGAAGTGCTGCTACTTAGGACAGCTTACAAGATTTAACCTGCAGACATCTTTAAGAGAGCCACCTTGAGTAGGAGAAGTCTACCTACTAGGAAAGCATAGGGAAGGACAGGGGGAGCAGTAATCAGGGCCTCAGCTGACTATCTGGCTTTGCTCTGACCACTTGAGGGTGATTTTCTGCTATCCATTTGCAAGAGTGCACTCTTGGTGATGCAGGGATGGTGGCAGTTGGGCTGGGGATTGACAGTACTGTTTTTCCTACTCTGCCTTCTGGCCCAGCTTGTCCTCACTGCCCTCCAAATTGCTCTATACTTTTCCACATGGAAGAGGGAAACAGAGACATTGCTTCCTTTTGGCCCTTTTGATGGGAGTCCACTGGATGGTGAAAACCTCAGAAGAACCTGGAACTGAGGGAGGCCATTTGATGGAAAGGAAGATAGTATCATCAGCATACCAATTGTCCATTACTTAAGACTGGTGGCTCTGCTGAAAGTCAGTTGTGCCTTGGCAATTACTCATTGGATTACTGCAATGTTATCCCCTTGAGGCTAGCCTTGAAGATCCCTTAAAAACTACAGCTGATGCAAAATGCTCACAATAGTGGGCTTTATTAAGTTCATCCATGTTATACTTCTGTTGCATGAGCTACACCAGCTCCCAGGTTCCTTCCAGGTACAATTCAATGTGCTACTTATCGTCTTAAAACCACAACATGTTACAAGATTGTGGGGTTTGCAGATGTCTCCTGACCTACTTGAAAGACAAATCTAAATTAGGCCAGTCCCTACTTTAGTTAGAGATTCTTGGTTCTTATTATGTTTTCTCTACAGTTGAGATGGGGCCTCAATAGGATAATGTAGCATTTAGGAAAAAAGATACAAGCCAAGACAGCTGCTCCACAGGCCAAGATGGAGAAGATCTCCACGGCCACCATGGACTTCCCTTTGGTGCTCAGGTAGGTAGGGAGGAAGGTGATCCAAACACTGCAAAAGACCAGCATGCTAAAAGTAATGAACTTGGCTTCATTAAAGCTGTCAGGCAATTTTCTAGCCAGAAAGGCGACCATGAAACTGATGAAAGCCAGGAAACACAAGTAGGCAAGGACAGCATAAAACATTAAAGCTGAGCCTTCATTACATTCTAAGATGGCCTCTCCTACCAAGGAGTGGAAGTCCAAGTTAGGAAATGGGGGAGAGGTTCCCAGCCAGGTGCCACAAATAACTGCTTGGACCAGGGGACAGACTAAGACAATGGAGTTGGTCAGTGGCTTTCCTAAGAGTTTCCTTGTTTTGTTCCCTGGTTTGGTGGCCATGAAGGCCAGAACCACCATGACAGTTTTTGCCAATACAGAGGAAACTGCAAGGGAAAAGAGAATGACAAAGGCAGATTGTTGTAAGAGACAGGTGATCTTCCCTGGTTGACCAATGAAGAGGAAGGAGCAGAGGAAGCAGAGCAAGAGGGAGACCAGGAGGATGTAGGTGAGATCTCGGTTGTTGGCCTTGACGATTGGTGTGTCACGATGTTTAAGGAAAATCACCAGGACTGCAGATGTGATCACAGAGAGAAAAAGAGAGAGAGATGCTAAAGAATATCCCAGAGGGTCTTGATAGGCAAGGAAGTGAATCTTCTTGACATTGCAGTGGTCCTTGTCCTTGTTGGAGTATTGGTCTTCTGGGCAAGGCGAGCAGCGAGCAGCATCTGCAATCAAGAATCATTGTCTTAGGACTTCAGGGGCATCCACAGTGAACTTTATCCCCCTTCCTAAGATCCCAGTACGACTCACAGTGCAACTCAAAAAGGAAGTGCTGAAAAAAATCTACCCTAAGATCCCTGGGCACCTTTGGAGGCCCTAAAAAGTAAAAAAAACAACACCCTAGGTTCAAAATGATCCATGGATCAGTTGCTTAGAGTCTAAGATCTCTCTTCTCCATTCATTGAGAACTTGTGTGATTATTTCATTTTCTTTTCACAGGGAGAAATTAGAACCTGATCTTTTCCCCCACTTTAAACTAGAAACCCAAGAAAATAGATGGATCTGTCAGTTAGAGTGTCAACTGTGAAGCAAACCTTGCTGAAGCCATCTTGTGCTGCCTCATAGTTGCCATGAAGCCTGCTAGAGGGAAGGGAGGGGGGAAGTAGATAGGCCAGCTAACAGTCATAACAAAAAGTTTTCTTGTGGGAATCAAGGTCATCCTAACAGGTTGCTGCTGAAGGTGTAGAGGAGATTGTTAGCTATATTCATTGGACAATGTGACTGGTGACACATGGGAGGGGGGATTTTTACTCTTTTAATTAGGTGAAAACCGTAGGAACTTTCAGGATTGGTTTTCACCAGCTGTGCCAAAATGATGTATCCAATAAACATATTCTTTGAGGAATCTACCTGCTTTGGAGTTTTGTTTTCAATGGGTGTGTTACTCGGAATAGTGACATAGAGTTCCTTCTATTTGCTCTTTAGGTACATTATCTATTGTTCTGTCAATAAAATCACAAGGTGACATAAACATACATGCATAGAAAAGAACACTCATACACCTATGTATGGCAGCTATATGTTGTGGGAGAATGAATTTCCCTATCTCAAATCACTTTCTCCTATCATGCAGGTTTTGGTTTTTTTTGCAGGAAGAGACTATCAGATATAGATAGATTTATAGATCTATTTTACTGACATGCTCAAAGATTTCCAGGAAGATCAGTATTCCTGACAGAAGAAGCACAATAAAAGTAACACAGTCTTTGAACAGACAAACTGCTCTATTCATGCATAAAATAATATCACTAGTTGTTTTTCCCATTCGTATATGAAAGGACGAGAATAGCAAGAAATCTACAAATTGCTACCTTGAGTTTACCCCAGTGGTGAAATGCTACCTACTCAGTTCAGTTTGGGTGAGTAGGTAGCAGCAGCCGCCGGTGGTTTGGAGAACCAGTGGTGGCCATAGTGCGAGGCTCCGCCCACCCACCTGAATGTCACCATTTCTGGGGGGGGGTTACCTTTTGTGCATGTGCAAAACCTTCTGTGCATGTGCAGAGGGTGAAAAAGTGTTTCTCAGCAGGCGTGCACGCATGCTTCTGAACCAGTAGGGAAGGTAAGTAGATTTCACCGCTGGTCCACCCTGTATGAAATTGGGTCAGAAGAGCAGTTCTGCCAATCGTCATTCCTCAGTGAAAAGTTAAAGAGTTGCTAGGACAATTTATATCCATATCCTGAAATATGTTAAACCTACTACAGGTAATCCTCAAGTTATGAATGTAATACAGCCTGCCAATGACATTCATAACCCAAGGATTTGTTAATTTGATCCCTCCTTGCTTTCCCCAATGCATTCATTAATCGAATGCACAGGTCATTAGGTGCACATGCGGTATCTCAGGGTGGGGTAACCATGGTGAGTCTAGTGCTGAAACAGGCCACCTACTTTCGACCACCCAAGGCCTCCCCTACCTTCAGAGACTCTGCGGTCAGTTGTAATGGTCAACAACCAATTGGTGCTGCAACATGTATGTTCAGGACTGGGTCATAAGTACTTTTTTTGGGGGTGTTGTAGTTTTGAACCATCACTAACTGAACTGTCATAACTCAAGGAATACCTGTACAAATGACCAAAAATATTCTTAATATTTTGAGAATAGAATATAGAATATAGAATATAGAGAGTAGAGTAGAATAGTGTGGAGTGGAATGAAATGGAATAGAATAGAATGTAGAATATAGAGAGTAGAGTAGAATAGAATAGAATAGAATAAAATAGAATAGAAAAGAATGTAGAATATAGAGTACAGAATACAGAGTACAGAGTAGAGTAGAGTAGAATATAAATTATTGAATATGTTTAATAAAAATCATAAAAAAAAAGAATAGACATTATTGAATAATCTAATGGTCTACTAAATGGCTTCCTTGACCCTTGAATATCTGAATTTGAAGTCTGCTCTACCTGTCTGATTAGAAAATGTCCCTTCTGGACAAGAGTCACATTGGTAGCAGCAAACCGGCTCTCCCTCTGGAACTCTTCTCCTCTCTCCTGCCTGGCACCTCTTCATGCCACACCTGGCAAAGGGCATCTTCTAAGAGAGAAAAGCAAAATGCTTGAGATGGTCTATACTTTGAGCATGTGATATATATTGATTTTCACATTGGCATTTCCATCTTCAGAAGGTCTTTCGAAGAACTGGATCACCATCACGTAACATCAACCACGAAGAGCTCCTGTGGGATTCAAACCAGTTGCATTGCCACCTAACGAACTGGTGCTGGGGGCTTGGAACTTGAAATCTGCATGTAAGACAGATACAGATGGTCCGCTTTTCATGATCCTGACTGGAACTGGCAGCTTTGTTGCTAAGCAAATGTTTGTTAAAGAAACTACATGTGATTGCCCCACTTAGTAGTAACAGATCCAGGAGTCCCTACTGCTGTGATTTATGTGTCATTAGCTGAGTAAGATCCCTCCAAGATCCCTCTCACAGTTACTGCTATTGAGCCTGGTTTCACCCAGACTATATGTGTACTTTGCGTTTTTCTTACCTAAATGTAAGACTTTACTTTTCTCTGCATTGAATTTCATTTTGTTAGTTAGGGCCCAGGGTTCCAGTCTGTCAAGATCCATCTAGGGCACGGGTGTCAAACTCACAAAGTCACATTCTCGTCACGTGACATATGATACCCCTGATCTAGGGTGTTGGCTATTCCTGCCAGCTTAGTATCATCTGCAAATTTGATGAGTTCCCCTTCTATTCCCTCATCTAGGTTCTTGCTCCTATTGCAGACAAGGCATGCCCAACTTTGATCTTCGTGAAGCATCTGATGGCTGCATGAGACAATTTCCCCAAACCTTTTGAGTAAACCATCATGAGTAACCTCGAGAAGAAGGCCTTGCACGGTTAGAAGCTGCCTCGGCCAGAGTCAGGACAGACATGCATGATCAGCAATGGGATATAGAAGATAGCAAGTCTTCTGGTGGTAGCAGAGCACAATGTGGGAGGAACCGCAGTGCACAGGGAATGTCAGAGTGCACACAGTGTGACTATGTGAGACAACCCAGGAGCAAATACAGTAAACAGATGTTTGTATTTAAATAGTGGTTTTATCTACAAAGAATATATACATACACATACTTTAGTCAGACCTCAGACAAACAGCAATCAGCAATTACAGCACAGAAGCACACGGAGAGAGAGATACACCCTAACAGGGCCTCTTCTTATTACAGGCTCTTAAAGTGATTGTAGCCCAAAAACCTTGCTGACTCATTCCCAGTATTACGTCATGGTATCAGCTGGTCAGCTCTTAAATCATTACCCTGACAGAGAAGAATTATATTCTTGCACTGTACCTCTGAGCTACAGTTTTTTTTTCCTAAAAGGAACAATCATAACATTTAAACTAAACAGGAATGATTTGCAGAATTCACTGTTTCTTTCTCTTATTGCACTCTGGATTTCAACCAGGATTTTTCCCCATTCCCAACACTTATTGGATATGGCACAACTCAGAATTGAACCTTTTGCACAAAAAGCAAAACTTTCCACATCACGGCTATCATATGTTCTGATTCAAAACATCTTTTTTTTCCTAGTGAGGAAGACATCCTGCATCCCCAGGAGAACGAGTCTTTCTCTGAATTCAAACATTTCCTTCCAACCCACCTTGGTGGCCCAAATCATTGAATCAGAGTTGATAGTGAAATCCTGGCCTGGGGAAGCTCCGGGATCTATTCGGCCAATTTTCAGAGGGACAAAAGAAAGATTGGAGAAGAGAACCCAGTTGACAATATCATAACGAGCAGATCCCAGTTCATTTTCTGAGACGGAGACTTCATCTCCAACACTGTTGTTAAACTGGACATTCCTCAAATAGGGAAGAAGCTGAAAGAAAAGAGACCTTCAGAAATTGGAATAACTAGGACTTCCGATAGAATGGCAGTTTTAACACCCTGAAAGTGCCAAGTTTCTCCATGTTCTTACTATGTTACAAACGTTTGGACTGACTTTACTGGATTTAGGAAAGTTTTCAAAATTACCATCTCCCCCCCATCCTCCAGATAGCTAGGAATTGCAGGAAGTTTTTGGAACAGAAGTAAATGCTGATTAGCCGAGACACTAGCTTGGGAGGGGGGGAAAGGAACAAATAGGTTAGTTATTGAAAATCAGAGGTTGAACAACTAGCCTTGTGGAGTGGCTGGAACATTCTTGAACTAAAAACTGTAGAAACAATAGTAGATTTTAGGAGAAGCCTTCCTACACTACCACCATTCACAATACTAGATAACATAGTAGCAACAGTAGAAACCTTCAGATTTCTAGGGTTGCCTAATGTCATCTCTGCTCTTCATCCTGATTCTAGAAATACTATTACAAAGAATTTGACTCAATGTGGAAATAAAAGAAACTAAAATTAAGCAGAAAGAATATCAAATCCAGGCATTCACTGATGATATGGTATTTGTCATAGAGGGCCCATTGAAATCTGGAGCATTATTACTGCAAAAAATAGAAAAATATGGGGAGGTCACAGGCCTCAAAATCAATAAAGAAAAAACCAAAATGTTATCGGAAAAACAAAAGGTACAACTCGAGAAGAGAATGGGGCTTCAAATTGTAAAAAAAGTGAAATATTTAGTTGTTTGGCTAAGAGTAAGATGCTCAACATTAAAAAAGGATAACTACATGAAATTAATTCAACAAATAGGAAAAGATCTGGAAAGATGGGAAAAGCTACAACTGTCATTATTAGGGAAAATCACAACAATTAAAACGAATATCTTGCCAAAATTGCTCTATTTATTCCCAACGATTCCCATAAAATTAGATAAGAACTTTTTAAAAGAATTAAATAAGATGACCTTGAAATTTGTGTGGGCACGAAAAAAGGTGAGGATAAAATTAACCTCACTACAGGATAGTAGAAGTAGAGGGGGCTTTGGACTTCCTGCATGGGAGAATTATTATAAAGCAGCAAGTTTGGTTAGGATCAGGGAATGGATAAATTTGAAGAACAAGATAATTTTAACATCGGAAGGACATGATCTTCAGACGGGTTGGCACACATTCATATGGAACACCAGAAACAAGAAACATTTATATTTTTATAGACATATACTGCAAGACTCGCTGATACAGACTTGGGAAGGAATCAGAAAGAAGCACTATTTTAAAATACTGGGCTGGCTATCCACTATGGAGGCTATGATTCACCCTAATACTCTAGACATGGGCAAAATGTTAAAATATAATCAAATTTTGGATAACAGGGGTACACTAAACTCCAACCAAGAACTAAAGGAGCAGGGAATAATAATAGATTGGTGGCTGTATCTTCAGCTACAATCAAGATACAAAAAAGATTTAGAGGAATTTGGAATTGAACCTAATTTAACACAATTAGACAAATTATTAATAGCCCTGGAAGAGAAATTATTATCTAAAATATATAATTACTTATTAAGTTTTGATCTGGAAGAGGAAATTGTTAAGGGGCAATGATAGCATGCTGAAAATGTGAGACATAATATCGAGTTAGAAGATTGGGAAAAAACATGGGGAAAAACCTATAGAATAACAAAAT
>JANHFT010327905.1:0-18007 GCA_032467955.1 Pseudoxenodon macrops | reverse complement strand
TCTCCTTAGTTCTAGGTTGCTTCTCTCCTTGATTAGTTTCCACCCATTGCTTCTTGTCCTGCCCTCAGGTGCTTTGGCAGCCCCTGAGACATTGGAACACTGCTATCATGTCTCCTATATCATGTCTACTATAGGGCCTTAGCTTATTGTATGCAGAAGCCAAGCCTCATAGATTTCAGTCTTCTTCAAAAGGAAACCCACAACCACTGTATTAGTCTTGGTCCTTGTATTCCTTGGGTGTCTCCAAAGACATCCCAGAGACCATACATGCCATGCCATTTAGAATGAAACATTACCCTGAAATTGAAAGACATCTGAACCAATCAGATGCTACCATATTAGTGTGTAGCCAATGAGGCCACTGGACTAACAAGAAACATCTCCCATTGCCACTCCAGAATCCTAATTGGCTAAGTATTTCTAAAGAATTTATCTACCACTTAGATAAATGGAGTTTGAGTCCAGGGCAAGAAAATAACTTGAGAAACCAGTTCAGACAAGTCCCTCCCTTGTTCATGCAAAGATAAAGGGAGGGAGGAGAAGCACATTCAAACTTGCAAGTTTGAAGGTAAGTATAGCTGTTCTAATACAAGCATTCCTCTTTTACCAACTGCAATATAGGGACCAAAAACTCTGCACCAATCAAGGCAATTGTAAAATGAAATATCACATGACCAGGCCTGATTTACGATGGCTGCAAATCACGTCTTACATTGGTCAAGTGTAAGATCACGTGACTGTGACTTGTGATTGGCAACTTCCAGCTAGCTTCTCCATTGACTTTGCTTGCCAGCAACTGCCTGTGAAGGTCACAGATCACATAACTATGGGATGCTGTGATCATTGTAAATGGTTACCAAGTTCCAGAATTGAGATCACATGACTGCGGGATGTGGTGACAACCACAAATTTGAGCATTGGCCATGAAGCTACTTGTTCTGCGCCATTGTAACTTTGAATGGTTGCTGAACAAGCAGTTGGTAAGTGAGAACCAAGTGTAAAGTTATAGACTCATATGGTATCTGTTTCTTAGTCTGATGTACATTGTAGGGCTGAGAAGCAGATAGCATGATTTTTTTTAATGCATATAGCTGGACTGATGATATTACAGATAAGTGTTTATATTCTACTAGAATTAAATTCTTGTGGTGCTTTTGTTAATTTATGGGAAAAGGAAAAAAAAGACAAAGGAGGGTGTTTTAAACAGATTTCTGAAGAGTATGCCAAATATCTCTGTGCATCCAAGTGCCTTCTATGCCAAGGACAGGATGATCAGAGGATTTAATTATTAGATACTTTTAAGGCTGGGCAAGCACTGATATTGTCTTAGTGAAACTATATGTCAGAGTTCCAAATATCATCTCTGAACAAATCTAACTCCAATGCAAAGCATTCCTCAAAGTTCCAATTTATTAGGAGAGACATGTTGGCACAAACTGTTGAAACCCGAATCTGAAGATTTACAGGTTTCCACCCCTCAGTTGAAAGTTCAAGATCCTGCCCTCACACCCACAAGTCCATCACATGGTCCAATCTCTCCCTGCAATGCTGGCAGATGCCCCCACCTCATTCCGGTCTGGTGTGAAGACAAAGGATGACCTTGGCTTACCAGAAAGAATGTAAACATGGCTACATGTCTCCAACTCCACACTATCCCCCCTCCCATTTCCCCACAACAGAAAAGTGCATAGTAGACTAGCTGAAAGTGTGGCAGGCCAAAATGCAGGCCTGACACAAGCATTGGTAGACTAGTTCCTCCAGGAATCAACCTCAAGGCTTGCCTTCTGTACATGAATGGTAAAGGCAAGAAATAGAGAAAGAACTAATCAAATCTTTTGATGGACAAAGACCAGTCTGAGGACCAGTCCAGCCCAGCCTTGCTGCCAAACCACTGAAAACAGGACTGCAGTTTTTGAAATTTAAAAAAAGTTGTGTTTAATGTGTCTCCCCTCCCCTTTGCTAGTTTTGCCATCAATTTAGGTCGGGATGATTCAAATCTGGCCATTCACGTGAACGCTCGCTTTGACCATCTTGGAGACGTCAGGAAGATTGTGTGCAATTCCATATCGAATGGCAACTGGGGTTCGGAGGTTCGGCCATCGATATTCCCGTTCCAGGAAGGAGCTGAAATCAAGGTCAGGAAGAACATTTAAGGCACTGAAGTGTCAGTTCAAAAGATGTGGGAATCTCTTTAAAAAAAATGTGGCTGGGTGTTAAACGGTTATCCTTTCTTTGAACCTTCACTTGATCTTCCTGGTGGCTGACACCTGGCTTGCTCCATATAAAATGCCACTAGACAGGGGTGGGTTCTGGATCCTGTTATTGTCGGTTTGCTTTGGGACGTGCCGCGGCTGCGCGCATGCTTTGCATGTGCATGTGCAGTACTTAAAAAAAAAAAGCAAGATGGCAGTGCCTATGGCATCGCTGAACCAGCTCGGGGGCGTGGCAGGCCCGGGTCACTGCCAGTTCAAAATAACTGGGCCACCAAGTTACTAATGGTTTCATAGAACCGGTCCGATCCGGTAGGAACCCACCTCTGCAGTAGGGTTATCATGTTGGAAAGAATGTTAGCTGCTGCTACCAATTCACTTTCTCAATCAGTTTTCCCAAGGTAGTGAGGACTCTCAGGTTGCATCCACTGCTAAGATTAAAATGGAAGTTGAATAGCAATAACAATTAAAGTTATATACCGCTTCACAGCCCCTCTCTCAGCGGTTTAAAGAGTCAGCACATTGCCCCCAACAATCTGGGTCCTAATTTTCCCAACCTCGGAAGGATGGAAGGCTGAGTCAACTTTGAGCTGGGCAGGATCGAACTCTTGGCAGTGGGCAGAGTTAGCCTGCAATACTGCAATCTAACCACTGAGCCACCGCGACTCTTCATATTGCCTTTAGTCTTGCAATTTGATTGGTTCTTTTTATCCATTAGAGTTATGTCCCATTTATTTTATCTGAATACTCAAGTCACTCCTTCTGTTAAACTGTGTACCTAATAAAAGTTAGCAAACGCGATCCTAAGTTACTTTTTTCAGTGCTGTTGCAACTTTGAATAGTCACTAAATGAGTGGTTGTAAGTCAAAGAGACTATCTGTATATTTATTCCCATAACTGGAGCAATGGAGGCTATGTATTCGGTCATCCATAGGCAAAACTGTGTATATATTTGAAATATATGGAGTGTTGGTTGCTCCGCCTCCAAACCTAAATCAACTTTATTTAGGCCATCATTATTGATGGGTGGAGGAAGAATCTGGATTTTCACTTCATGTAGCTCATTAAGGAATTAACTTAACGTTGGCCTGTTCTTAACAGATCTGCCTCTGCTACCAATCTGGGGAGATAAAGGTGAAGATCGATGGACATGAAATCAGCTTCCCCAACCGTCTTGGCTTGAGTTCTGCTGAGTACTTCTCAGTGGTTGGAGACATGAGCGTTGTGTCTTTAAAGTGTTTGAAGTGTTGATGAAACATATGAATCCATATGAATCTGCGGGTTGATGAATCCACGGGCTTGAAATCAAGCCCGTGGATTTCCCGAATCAGATTAAAAAAAGGCGAATAAATAAGTCATTTGACTTCTGTCTCAGTTTCTTTTTTACTCCTTTTAAAATAATAATATAAAAGAAATAACGCATTAATAAAATTATTGTAAAAATGCACACATTGTCAAAAAGAAAGAAAGAAAGAAAATGCTTTTAAAAAGTGAGGGGGAAAAAACACACAACAGAAAAGAACAAAAAAGCTTTCGAAACAAACCTATTCCTCTAAATATACTTATCTAATTCCAATATTCAAGTCTATATTTCTAATATAAGGTCAAGGTTCCCCTCGCACATACGTGCTAGTCGTTCCCAACTCTAGGGGGCGGTGCTCATCTCAGTTTCTAAGCTGAAGAACCAGCGCTGTCTGATGACAATTCCGTGGTCATGTGGCCAGCATGACTAAACACTGAAGGCGCACGGAGCACAGTTACCTTCTCACCTATTTTTTTACATGCTTTCGAAATGCTACATTGACAGAAGCTGGGGCAAGTAATGGGAGCTCACTCCATTATGCAGCACTAGGGATTCAAACCATCGGATTGCCGACCTTTCTGATCAACAAGCTCAGCATCTTAGCCACCGAGCCACCACGTCCCCTATTTCTTATATTATACCTACATATATATGTGTATGTATGTGTATATATATGTATGCATATGTGTGTGTGTATACATATATGTGTGTGTACGTGTACACACACATATATATCACTTAGACTTATATACCGCTTTTCAGTACTTTACAGCCCTCTCTAAGCACTTTACAGAGTCAGCCTATTGCCCCCAACAGCCTATTGCCCCCTAATTTTACTGACTTTAAAAGTATAGAAGGCTGAGTCAACCTTGAGCCTGGTGAGAATTGAACTTCCAAATTGCAGACAGCTGGCAGTTAGCAGAACTAAACTATCATATCTATAACTTATTGTGCTTTATATAAATGAGTTCCATATTTCATATATTTATCTATACAAGGTCTACATCTATAATCAATGCACTCATAAGAAGTACCGTATGTGCAATCAAGTCTTCAATACATTGAGTTAATGGGGTCATATATTTTTTCGATATTGCAAAAATCAGTCTTTGGCCATAGTAAGAGCACACATAATTCACTTACCTTATCCAGTTGTCAAATCCCATGCACCACACATATAGCTCAAGAGAAAACAGAAAATGTTATTTCTTTATTTGTATCCTGCCTTTATTATTTGTACATTATCTTCCTTCTCCTATTTTCCCTACAACAACAACCCTGTGAGGTGGGTTGGTTGGACTGAGAGAAAGTGACTGGCTGAAAGTCACCCAGCTGATTTTGATGGCTAAGGTGGAATTTGAACTCACAGTCTCCTGCTTTCTAGCCTGGTACCTTAACCACTATCTATCAGGCCTGCAACCATCTTTTCTTTTGGATCTTTGGCTTGCCATACTTTCAATTATTCTACTATGCATTTTCTATTGTGGGAAAATGAGAGGGGGGATTGTACGGAGTTGATGATATGTAGCCATAACAAAATTCTTTCTAGAAAGTCTCTGCACCTGACCAAAACTGGATGGGTGAAGCTGCCAGCATGGCAGTGGAATATTGGATCATATGATGGACTTGTGGGTGTGGGGGCAAGATCTTGAACTTTCAACTGGATGATGAAAACCGGGAAGCTTCAGATTCGGGTTTTCACCAGATGTGCCAACATGGCTTCCTTAATAAATTTGAACTTTGAGCAATACTTTGCCTTGGACTCTGGATGCTATTTGGAACGCTGACACTATCTTTTTTTAATCTTTTGTCACTCAATCAAATTTGTATAATCCACTTTCCTCACAAATCTAGCAAGTATAGAACATTGTAAAAACAGGTGTTTGAAAGGAGCATTATCCTTATTACATCTCCAATAAAATGCTGCTTCTGACAATCCTTTTTTATAAATACCAAACGAAGCCCAAGAAATTCTAAGTATTTTGTTTTATAAGTCATAATTTAGGACCCATTGACACTCTTGTTATAGGTATCCTCAACTTACCATCACAACTGGAGTCAGAATCTCAGTCATTGAGCAAAGTGATTGTTAAGCAAGAGTGAAGGGCTGGGGAGATGTCCTGGGAGGCCTGAAAACTGTCACAAGCCCATAGGCCTTCGCTGGCTAGAGGGTCCACTGAAGACCACATGGGACGGACTTTACAATATTTGAAATATTGATCCTCTCAGGTTGGAATTAGGAAGGTTTGTTAAAGGAATAGCCAAGGCAGAAAGTTGCAGCCAAGATGAGCAAGGCCAATAACCAATGGCAACAAAAAAGCTATAAAAGTTAGAAAGACGCTATTAGAAGATGCTAGCTAAGCAGGGGTGAGCTTCAAAGGTTTTAGCAAGTGGTTCTCTGCTCGGTTGCTTGGTGGGCGTGGCCATGGTAAGCGTAGTCAAGTCGGCCTCCTGCATCACGGCAGGAGGAGGGGTGTTTTTGCCCTCCCTGGGCTCCAGAGGCTTTCCTCAAGCCTCTGGGAGGGTGAAAAAACAGTCTCCCCAAGCTCCGGAGGCCCTCTGGAGGCCCAAAACAGGCCCGTTTCCAGCCTTCCCGAACTTTCAATAGGCCCGTTTTTTGCCCTCCCCGAGCCTCTGCACTTACCTGCACCCAGAACGGGCCGCATGGGGACTCCTGGGAGGGGAGGGGCCAGCCAGGAGTGGGATTTGGAGGTTCTCCAAACTCCACAGAATTTTAAGAGAGAGGTTCTTCTCAACCCCTGCAAACCCCCAGGATCCCACCCCTGTAGCGAAGATACATAGACATAAACTTCGCTAACTCTAGAGCCATGGTGGTACAATGGTTAGAATGCAATATTGTAGGCTACTTCTGCTGTCTGCTGCCCGCAATTTGGCAGTTCGAATCTCACCAGGCTAAAGATTGACTCATCCTTCCATCCTTCCTAGGTAGGTAAAATGGGGACCCAGATTGTTGGGAGCAATATGCTGACTTTGTAAAACCACTTAGAGAGGGTAGTAATGCACTGATAAGCAGTATATAAGTGCCATTACTATTGTTGTTGTTTCTAGAAACAAAGCCATGGGTAAATATGTGCAAGAATGTAACTGTGTTTATTAGTCCTATGTTGGAAATACTTTAATGGACAGTATGCTAAAATGTATTATAAATAAAAAAAATACATATTACTGCTCCTTATTTCTCCAGCCCATAGAGATCAAAGTGGTGCACACAGTTATCCATTTGTGATGCTTTTCTATGTACAAAGTGGTTCCTATTGGTTTTATAGTCAAATACTGATCTGACGGATACCTGTGTAGTTTGGTTTAGAGCTTAGGAAGTTGGTCTATGAAGCCATCAAATGAGTGCCTTGATTTTCATTAAGTAAATTGGATGCAAAAGCTTCCTATTTGTGGGCAAACTTTTATTTCTTATGAAAGCCAAATTCAGCGTTAATGATCCTTTACTTTTATTTGTATAATTTCATCATCAGAGACTGCCATCTACTGGGAAGATTTTAGAACTGTGATCAATCAAAAAGCTTTCCCCGAAAATGATCAAATCTGCAAAAAAAAACAAAAAACCAGAGGACACAACTATGTCTTAAAACATTAATACAGAAGAATATGCAAAGTATGTTCTCTGGACATTTATTACCTCTGACCACTAGCCAGATCTGGAGGACCTAATTTGATTAATTGCTTTTATAGCTTGCATTTCCTGCAGAAGTAAAATATCTCAAACAAAGCACTCCTTTATTTTTATCTTAACAATTAATTGGGTTCAATATATTAAGCTGTGAGATATTCTCTTCCTCTTTCTCAGATGTATATTTTCTTCCCCTTTCCTAGCAGTTCAGTGTGATTACACTGCCATCTCCTTTATTTTATTCCCATAAAAGCAAACTGGTGAAATTATGGATGGTGACTGGATGACCAAAACCACTCAGTGCGTTTCTAAAGTAAAGATAGTTCTTGATTTATGACTACAATTGAGTTCAAAATTCGTTGCAAAGCAAGACAGTTTATTAAGTGAATTGTGCTGTCCGACACTGTAAAGGTACTCATCAATCAATCGACCAACCAAAAAGAGAGGAACGTTTTAAAGCATGAGCGGAAATATAAAATTGTGTAGCATTTTCAACTCCTCAGCTTTTTTTTAAGCTCTTATGCTATTACACAGCTGTACTAGAGAAAAGGGGAAATAATGCACATTATACAATTAAAATTAATTTTTAATTAATTAAATTGATTAGCTTAATTAAATATTAATTTAAATTAAAGATATATTAATTATGATTCATTATATAATCATTTGTATCCTGGATCTCACTTATGTTAGGTTGTTTTACAAACGTAGTTCAACACTATCTAATATTTAGTTTGCTTATCCGTTCGACCGCAATAAACTGGAATGGAATATATCTATCAGTACTGTAAAATGCGGTTCACACAATGCAGCTACCTATATTTGCACAAAATGCATGTACATCCTTAGACGCTAATCCTCTCTGACAATCTCCAGAATTAACCTGCAAAACCCTAAATTTTACAACACCTGGCATTCGTCCAGCTTCGAAATGGATGTGAGCATGCGCCCCACGCCAGTTAGCTTTGGCTGATAGAGGAGAGGATGTGTGATACGTTATAGAGGCGGGGAGAGGAAACCATGATCGCTCGATGGAATTTCTCCTCTCTAGGAAGAAGCGCTCTTTTATTTTAACCCTTCGAATGACCGGCCCTCCCGTGAGAAAAGAGGAAGCGCTGAGAAGTGATCCCAAACATAAAGTTCCAGTGTGTCTTTGCTTTCAAAAGAAAGTGACTGCTCTCTTCGCTGTCCGGAAAGAAAATCCCAACATTTAGTTAAAGGCGAATATTTAAAGGGAATCTGGGTAGTGGGAGACCTTGGGAGGGGAAAAATCTTCTAAATTCTTTTTCCGTGTGTGGTGCAAGAAAGAAAAACTCACGGTGCAAAGTCAAAATTTGCACGTGCAGGCAGCCCCATAGAAGGGAGAGGATTCCTCCGTTTCTTAGGAAAATAGGCGAGATAGATCTGGTCGTTGCGAAGAGGAAGGGCGTACTTTTCCCTTACAAAACTCCAGGGGGGGAAAAAAGTGTGTGTGTGTGTGTGTGAAGAGGAAGCTCTTTGTGACTGTAACTAAATTGCAGGCTTCCTAGTAAGATCAGCTAAAAGCGTCCTTGACACTGGGGAGACGGGGACCCCTTCCCGAATTACTTTGGCGTTTGCAGGGAAACTTTAACTTTTATGGATTTCATTCAGGCTCCCTGCATTGTTTATTCTTTCCTGCCTCAAACTTTTAATTCGTAAAGCTATATAGATGGGTCCCTTGATTGTCTACAGCCAGTAGGTGGCAATAAAGAATTAAGAGTTTGTATCTCTGCCTCATAGAACTTTTTTTTTTTAACGTCCCTGAATCTAAAAAGTCCTTTAGTCCCTCTCCCCGCTTTTGAATGGTTTTTTAATCTCTCTGTTGACAGTGTGAATGTTCATAGAAATGGGAGAAGAGGAGAAATTTCACGGGGCTTGAAATTATATTTTCCAAAACTCTTTTAAAGTTTTAAATCTCAATGTGTTGATGGTTGATTATTATTTTTTTAATATCGGGGAAGACTTATTACCATAACAAATCTGTTAACTATTTGCAACCATTGAATGCTATTTGAGTTTAAACGCTCTGTGTGACAACCCCGGAAAAATACCAACGCCTTTGTTCCCCAAAGGTGCTTTTTCAAGAGGCAAAGTTGGAAAAACCTGGACGACTGAGAATCTCCATATACATTTACCAACTCGTTTCGCTTTTAATGTAGCTAAACCGAATAAAAAGTCTGTAGAGATTCTCAGTCGTCCAGGTTCATGTTTGTTCCCAAAGGTGTTTTTTTTTTTCAAGAGGCAACTGGACTTTCTTGTTTTTTCTTTGAAGACGTTTCGCTTCTCATTCAAGAAGCTGCTTCAGCTCCGACAGAATTCAGAGCTTCCATTCCTCACTATCCTGTTAGAGGTGAACAAGCTTCTTGGAATGAGAAGCGAAACGCCTTCAAAGAAAAAACCCAAGGAAGTCCAATTGCCTCCGGGATAAAAAAAGCACCTTTGGGTAAACCGAATTAAGCTGGTGTAGCTCACTTCCTGGCAGAGGAGCGCATGCGCTATGCGACTAGGAAGCTAGACTGCTGCCAGAACTTCAACGTTCTCTCGAACCTTGAAGTCCTGGCAGCAGTCTAGCTTCAACGTCAAACGGCGCATGCGCTACTCTGCTAGGTTGAAGGGGGATTTTGAAGGTGAGGGCAGGAAGTGAGTTATACTATTCCCCGCGAGGAGTATTGCCGCTCTAGGGCGGAGCCCTCTCGTTTCATCCCCTGCAGAGGAATGGAAGCTTGGGAAGTTGTTACGGGCATAAACTTGAGTGTGAGTGTAGATTTTCTCTTCTCGAAGCAATGCACCCGCCTTGGTGGCTGCGAGGAAGCAATATCCCCCAACGATCAAATGCTCATTCCCCAAAATAAAAATTATCAACATATAAAATAATATATATTTTTAAATATTTGATCGTTGCGTATATCAAAAGTAATATTACCAACGATCGGATCAGATTCCAGAATCTTAAGTTTTAGGGACTGGATGCAACCGGGAAGGGACATTCTTTATTTACCAACAGGGGCGATGCCAGACCCCTTCCAAGAGAAATAACATTTATCTATTGACTTTGGGATGGAGAATGATGTTTAAGAGCTAAACCCACCGCTTGCAACTCAAGAGTGGCCAGGGAAATAACTTGGAGAGGTACTCTACAGAGAGTCGTTTGTAGATGCACATAAATAAATAAATCTCTATCAATTTCTTAAACTGCAGGATCTTAGTTTTAGAATACAATAGAATGAGCTGGAAAGGACCTTGGAGGTCTTCTAGTCCAGCCCCCTGCTCAAGCAGGAGAACCTATACCAGTGATGGCAAACCTTTTTTCCCTTGGGTGCTGAAAGTGTGTGCGTACGAGTGCATGCCAACACTCATAATGCAATTGCAACTCAGTTGCTAAACATCTGAATTTTGATTAAATGACCAGGGATTGTATATGCAAAAAATGGTCATAAGTCCTTTTTTTCAGTGCCGTTGTAACTTCGAATGGTCACTAAATGAACTGTTGTAAGTTGAGGACTACCTGTACATCAGAATATCCTGCTCACAAAACCTTCAAGTGTTCAATAATGTCCAGGCTGTTCCCACCCAAGACTGCATCACCTACGAAATAACTCAGATTTTCCCATCAGTTAATGCTAGAGCAGCTAAGGAGAGTTTTGAGGTGCCTCAGACATCAGACTTTAAATTGTCTTAAGCACATGCTGGATATAAAATAAAAGCAGATGATGACAATATAACCGAAAAAAGTCATCAGGACATGATTGTGCAAAAAATGCTCATAAAAAAATGAAAAGTGTTTAAATAAATAATGGTGTTGCTTTTGTATTGTTGTCCGTGTTCAACTATACCAAAGGGACAACTATTAATGGACAACCATTAATAGTGGAAAGAACACTAGGAATTGAAAAGGACAAAAAGTTGTCCCTTTAATAAGCCAGGCCTTCTACAGATACGAATAGAATAGAATAACAGAATTGGAAGGGACCTTGGAGGTTTCCTAGTCCAACCCTCTGCTCAAGCAGGGAACCCTATGTAATATTTCAAACAAATGGTTGTCCAATCTCTTCTTAAAAAATTCTAGTGATGGAGCACCCATAACTTCTGAAGGCAAACTGTTCCCCTGATTCATTGTTCTCCTTATTTGGTTCTTTCCTTGATACATTTCCATCCATTGCTTCATGTCCTGCCTTCAGATGCTTTGGAGATTAGAATAATATAATATAGAATAATAGAGTTTTAAGAGATCTTAGAGGTCTTCTAGTTCAACTCCCTGGTCAAGCAGGACACCCTATATCATTTCAGACAAATGGCTGTCCAGTCTCTTTTTTGATCTCTTCTTTCTGACATGCTATCATGTCACCTCTAGTCGTTTTGATTAGACTAGACATACCCAATTCTTCCACCCATTCTTCATTTGTGGTGCAAATAAGCCAACTACTTCTTCAGATCTTGGCAATAAAACCAGATGAGTTCTGAGTTTAAAGGGAGGATGAAATTAAAACGGTAACATTTGGAGATAGGTGCAATGAAGTATACTTTATTGAAATACACTTGCAGCAGGAAAGAGAGTCCAGGGCAAAATATTCCTCAGATTATATAGGTTTGGTTAATTAATATTTGAAACAGTAAGATAAAAGGAATACAATAAAACTGTCTTCTTCTGAATGCTTTGGTGAGCTATTGAAATGATTTCTTTGTTATACTTCATACTTGCATTATCCTTCCTGATACTATCTTTTTAAAAAATATTTTTATTACAATTTAAAAAATGCAAAAAAAAAATCTAATACAAAGAATTTTTAAAAGAAAAATACAAAATAAAAAGTGAAAAAGGAAAAAAGGGGGAAGGGAAAATGTATACATAAGGTTGCTTTTTTTAGTATCCTTGACATTATCTATGCGTACCTTAAACAGCAATATTGTGGTCTCTTGTTGCACTATTTCATTGCTCCTCCCTAGAAGGATAACTGTCTGGATTAGGTTATAGCACTGGATACTAGTAAATATAAATATTTATTTTAAATACTGCTGCCTCTAAGCCACGATGACGCAGTGGTTAGAATGCAGTATTGCAGGCTAATTCTACCGATTGCCAGCAGTTCGATTCTCACCATCTCAAGGTTGACTCAACATTTCATCTGAGTTTGATAAAATGAGGACTGCAAAGAAACACTGTGAAGCGGTATATGAGTCTACGTGCTATTGCTATGTTAAGCATCATACCTAGCAATGGGTGCATATATTTTAGCAGATCATATATTCTTGCAGATAAGCTCATACACAATAAACTGACCCTCAAATTTTTCAATTTTCACATTGGCTAATCTGGAGGTGAGGGTGGTTGGTGCATTTTTCATGGTTATTTGGTTGAAAATGTGAAGATTGACTTATCTGCAGATAAGTCTTTTCCCATTAATCCTGTCTTCTTGGCAAGTTTGTTTTTTTCATAATTAGTTTGCCATTGCCTCCTTCCTAGAGCTGAGAGAAAGTGATTGGTCCAAGGACCGAAACCCATGCAGCTGGGTGTAGTCAACGAAGTGGGATTAGAACTCACATCTCCTAGTTTGTAGCCTAATGCCTTAATCACTACACCAAATTGCTCGCCCCGTCCCCCCATCGCAGTACAGGAGGTCGACTAGGCCACGCCCATCCAGCAATTGGGCAGAGAACCCCTTGCTAAAAATTTTGAAGCCCACCCCTGATGTGATTGAATTGCACTTGGGTGGCAATTCCTAAGTTTCACATCTGGAAGGAATCTCATTCCTAGTATAATTTAGTATTTGAAATGACCAGATTGATCTTTCTTCTTTTTTTTCTTCATTCAGGGCAGCAAAAAGATGTCTCCCCCTCCCCCTCCCCCCAACTCCTGATTACTGAGCTATTGACTTTAATAGGAAAAAGAAGAAAAATGCAATGGAGAAAAAAGTTACATTGATCCAGGACTCAGGAAGAATAAAGTGGGAAGATGTTCAGGTAAACATAATCTTCCCCAAGCTTTTCAGAGTCCTAAAAATGGTTCATGAAGTTAGGGTTGAAATGGAATCAGCAGATAGGAAAAACATTGAGAAAAATAAAATTGGGGAACGGTTAACTATTTAGGGGAATAGAATGTAGAATCAGACTGGAAGGCCTTCTAGTCCAACCCCCTGCTCAATATAAGGAATCCTTTCACATTTCACATAAAGTTTTACTTTATTTATTTTTAATTTAATTTAATGAAACTCAGTGGGGATGCTAGAGGAAGTTTGGAAGTCGCAACCACAGATTGATAACCATAAAATTAAAGGTAAAGAAGCTTTTATATCTGATTCCTATATGGCTTTCAACCCATCGAAGATGGGTTGAATAACATTTAAAAAAATGTTTGAGATTCTCCCTACTTCATCTCTGTTAGAGGTGAAATTAACCTAATTTCAAATTTTCAGAATTGCGGTGAACTACAATATTTGACTTGGCGACTCAGTGGCTTGTTAATCAAAAGGTCGGCAGTTCAGCGGTTCAAATCCCTAGTGCCACGTAATGGAGTGAGCTCCCGTTATTTGTCCCAGCTTCTGGCAACCTAACAGTTTGAAAGCACATAAACAATGCAAGTAGAAAAATAGAGACCACCTTTGGTGGGAAGTAACACCAAAGTAACCTTCAGCATTTAGTCATGCCGTCTTCAGACAGCGCTGGTTCTTCGTCTTTGAAACGGAGATGAGCACATCCTCCTAGAGTCAGGAATGACTAGTACATATGTGTGAGGGGAACCTTTACCTTTACCTTACAATATTTGACATATTTGAAACCATGCACTAGCCGAATTTTCTAAAAAATATCTGTAATTGTTCTCCTGCTTTAGGAATATCCCTAATACAGAAACATTTTAAATAGTACATGTTATCAGCTCCCACTCCTGAGTCTTTAATTTTTTTTAAAATAGTTGAAGAGATGATAAGTGCAGAATTAATTTTAGGAGTACATATTTACCAAATTATAAACAAGTTCAGAAAAAAATTATTTCCGCTTCAGTATCTTATAAATATTTTGGTAAGAGGAACGGAAGTGGGGAAAACAGCCTCCCTCTGAAGGAGATGGGCAGTTAAGAAATAGGAAATATAAATAAATAAAAAAGGTTTTTACAAAATTATGTGGTGGAGGCTGGATTTGTTTTTGTTTACTCCTGAAATCTCTCTTATTACCCTTAACAGCTGAAAATTAGCTGTTTTTGTACTGTTGGGGAAAGCAAATAAAAACTTTACCTGAATGGAATTTTCTTCTTCTTCTGTTTCTCTTAAAACTTTGTAGTCCAATCCATCAAATAGTGACTATGCTGGAACACTGCTAAATCGTGGTATAGATGGAAGTTTGGTTAGAAAGGGAAAATATGAAATAAGCAGAACACACAGACCTTGGCTGGTTACAAACATGAAGGGACCTTCTGAACTAGACTATAGTAACCTTATGAATTGGCATAAGCAACTACCGTAGATCTCAAGTTGATACAACCTGGTCCTTATAAAAAGGGAAGGAAAAAATATCCACGCAGGTCGTCATTGGAAGGAACTCCGTGTACAAACAATACATGCATGTTTAGCTACTCATTAACAAGAGCTATTAATGTTGTAGTGTTAAGGCATCAGACTAGAAATCAGGACACCGTGAGTTCTATTCTTGCCTTGGGCACAAAGTCAGCTGAGTGACCTTGGGACACTCACTCTTTCTCAGCCCTAGGAAGGAGACAATGGCAAAGTACTTCTGAAATCTTGTCAAGAAAATTGCAGGGATTAAGTCCAGACAAAGATTCAGAACCCACCTCAGGAATGTTCCCTAAAGTTCAGCCTTAAAAGAATAGTTAAATTGATGAGGTCAATTTCAAGTACCTAAGCACCTACATCCTCTTACCAATTGGAAGAACCAACTGAGTGAGTTTCTGGTAGAAAAAAAAAATTCCCTATGCAGATTTAAAACATGTGGTAATAAATGATGTTCCTACAGCAATCAGTGTTGAATATAATTTACCCTTCATTGAAACGGCTTTATCCCAAGGAGTGGCCTCGATAAAAGGGACATCACAAACAAAGTGGCAATGCATGTGCTACTATTGGGATTGCCGCTTCTAGAAATTTTGGAAGGTGTTTATGGAACCTCAGTAAGACCATTAACCAAGTACGAGATATCTTAGAATGGATGCCGTCATCAAGATAGAACATATCGATTCTATTCTTCCCTTCGCCAGAGACGAAAGCCATCTCTCCTTCGCCGCATTCAATAATAAGGTGAGCATTCTTTTGCAAACACGACATTTCCTCACAAAATGCATCTAGTGCTTTGTTGAATATGTGACGGACATCCTTAGGTACTCCTGGCAGAGTTCGAAGCTTTCCCCGCATGTCATCCAGTTTTTTCAAAGTGAGCTCATGCGTTTTGCCCTGGTTCTGTTTTTTAAACAGCTCCCAAGATTTTGGTTCCAAGTTAGAATCGACTTTTCCGTCCTTACTCTGTGTGGTGATCTCCCAATCTTTAGACTTGGAGTTTACAAATAGGCGTTGCTTATAGCAGGTGAAATAAATTTGGGGATTCTCCTCAATGTACTGAGAATATTCAGGCAATTTATCCACAAGGTGATTAAAACATGATTTTAGGCTGTCGGTGAGCAAATGCCATTGGGCTAATTCATTTTTAATTTCCCTCAAGTTATTGGCATCCAGTGCCTGAAGGAAACACAAGTAACGATCTAGTTTGTTGTCTGAACTTACATGTAATTCACGGTACAGAGGTTGCCCATTGGAATAAGTAACTTTCATTTTGTTATCTCCGTTCCCCGAGACGAATACATATTCCACATTTTCTCCATCCGTGTCAAAGATGAATTTCATCTGGGCATTGTTTTGTATTTCAGTCAATTCCTTGGAGAACCTCTGGCGGGCTATCTTGAAGCAACTCTTCTCGGCCTGAGTCAATGGGCCAAATGTCTTCAAGTCTTTTTTCACCTTTTTTAAATGTCCAGTGCTAAGGGGTTGCGGCCGAGAATGTAATCTGGCCAAATATGCAGATTTTGATGGGGCTTTCACATGGAACTTGTAGTCCCCAGCAGAAACATTGATTTTCCATTCTTTTTTCCCTGAGGTAAAAGAAAGCACTTTCCCATCATCGCCCTTGAGAACCAGGTGAGCATTTTTCATTACCCACGAAGGCTCATTTGTAAAGCTCTTCATTACTTCGTCGAAACATTTTCCCATCCCCTCATCCATTCCTAAATTCTCCCATTGGTTCCTCACCTTGTTTAAACTCTCAATATTCAGGCAATGTGCCTTTGATAGTAGTAGTTTCGACTTGAAAATGGAACATAATGAAGAAAAAAAATCAGCCATGGTCTTCTCACTCTGAAATAGCTCCAAATTATTTGAATGCACTACATTAAATATATATACTCTTTTTCTAAGGCTTGATTGTTTGAGTTCATTTATTAATCCATATCAAAATATTTATAGTCTCTCTCTTGTCTGAGATTTCAGGCCTTAAGTTTCAAAGGATAATCCTTCATGCTGATTGTAGATGAATGCTCACAGTTCAGGATGAACATTTAGCATGCTGTTTATCTGGAATTGTTTTTCTTAAAGGAAGAAAACAATATTTTATTTTATTTTTAAAAAATACATGTTTATGTAGCTGCTTATTTATACATTTATTTAGCTGCTTATTGGTTGAATGAAAGATAGACAGACAGACAGAGACAGACAGACAGACAGACGGTAGATATACCGGTAGGTATAGCAGGGGTGAAATCCTACTGGTTCGCACCGGTTCTATAGAGTAGGTTGCAAGCAGCTGGTGACATCATAGAACCGGTTCTCTCCAAATCTGTTAAATCTGTTAAATCTGTTGCTGGTGCCATTTTGTGTGCTTTTAATTGTGTGTGAGTCAGTACAGCTGCTTCTGCATGGTTATTGCTATCTGGCTTCCTCCACAGAGGAAGGCATTCACATTTCTTGTTTAGAAACTATACCTTTAGCATTTTTTGAAGAAAGATCTAATAAATACCTAATGGAACAGCACCTTTGCCCCTGTAGTTCTGGCCAAGTGGACACCATTACTCACTATGTCTTCTATTGCCTTATGTATAATGAGATTACAGGGAAAAACGCCAATAATAGATAAACTTAAGGAGTCAGATGCAAAACAATTGAATTACCCTGTAGATGTGATTCCATCTGTTAGCAGTCAGGTCACTACAGTTTGCTCTACTCTCTTTTTAAAGTCAGAAAAAAATAGCATTTGGTTCGGCTTAATTTATGTTAGAAGTTTTAAGAATGTTGCCTTTCTTTATGCTCAGAAGTATTCCTTTTATGTCATGCTATGGTGTTGTAACCTACATTCGCCACAATATGCTTATTACCTACGTAACCATTTTGTGGCTGGAAATATGTCAATAGCTCTGAGGACCACAAGGATTATGTCCTGAGTTGGTAAGGACATCTTTGTGGGGAGGGGAGTGAGTTGCATGGAAATTGAAGTGAATAATATTCATGTTGCCTGAAACATGAAAATCGGTGTTTTGATTCATACTGAATTTTGCAGAGTTGTCTGTGGTTGCCATGGGGAAAACTCTATAATAGATACCAACGTAAGAGAATATTTGTAGCTCAGGGTTCCTTGTTTCTCTTGAGCTTCAGTTTTCTTTCCCCCCCCCCCGTAGTTTCATTACCCAACTAGGTAATATAATCAATTACGTAGTTATGAAATATCTGCAAGAAAACAACTAAACTCAGAGAGCACAGACTCTATTATTGTTTCCTGATTGCTTATTTGTACCCTATGACTATCATTACGTGTTGCACCTTATCATTCTTGACAAATGTA
>JANHFT010327117.1:0-18455 GCA_032467955.1 Pseudoxenodon macrops | reverse complement strand
GGTGCTTCATCTCTCTCAGCTCCTCGGTAAACCAAGGAGCCAGTCGAGATCGGCACCGGGTCAGAGGCCGCAAAGGCCTCTATTTTATTTTAAAATAAAATTAGTTCATCTAGTAGTGTTTCCTATCTGGTTAATCTGGGAGGGCTGACGTCAGTATTGCAAGTCTGAAAGTACAAACCTCCCGCAGCTACTTTTAATTCCTTGATCCACTAAGTCAGGTTGCCTTCTTAGTTTCTTTCCCTGGGGGCTCCTACCTCTTTTGTTTCCTGGGCAGCCTTTCTTCCCCTTGTTTCTCAAGGTCATCACACATTCCATTACATCTGGTGTGTGAACAGTGGTCCTTGAATGGGATACAAATGGAGTGTGAAGGAAATGTGATAGCAGCAGGCAGGGCTAGGTGATAAAAGCAGCTGGCGGCAGCAGATTTGGCTTTTGAATGGGGAAAAGGTAGCTGCCAATAGAGATGGTCCTGAATGTTGTTCATGTGACCGTGGGGGCATTGCATTCAATGCCATCATAACTTTGAATAGTCACTTAACATATGGACATTAAGTGAGAATTACTCAAAAGATTTTATTCCTTACAATCAGCATAAAGCACATTCTTTTTATGGTTTACATTTCAAAGGTGCTTTTGTAAATAATTATAGAAAAAAGTAAAAAGACTGCTTTGTATCTAACTGGTGATCCAAAGAAGGGGCATTGGTGTTACCTGATATGCTCCTTCTCATTGGGTGGAGATAGTATCCAGGAATTGGTTGACCTTATCTGCTTAGCTGATTGGACTGAGCCTGTCAGAGCTGTGTGGACACACCTCCATTGCTAATGGTCTCCAGCTTTTGACGAAGTGACAGACTTGACATGTCTTGTTTTAAGGTTCTTCCCTCTGACCCCAGGACCAGATGGTCTTTAGGGTGGGGCTGGATGCTATCTCCACCCAACGAGAAGGAGCGTATCAGGTACAATCAATGCCCCTTCTCCATTTTGATGGAGATAGCATCCAGCAATGGGACATACCAAAGCTGGCTTGTCCTATGGGTGGGCTGCAGTCTGGTCCGGAGTCCCCAGCCTTGGCGATGCATGCCTGAATCTACCAGCTCACTGTCGATGATGTGATCTTCCTGCTGAGAGTAGAGGGCTGGAAGGACACAAACAATGATTCTGTTCTTCGAAAGCAGAAGTCCTCTGAAGATAAATGCGAAAAGCCCTCCTTACATCCAGGGTGTGCCACTTCTTTTCCAGTGGGTGTGCAGAATCTGGACAGAAATTGGGCAGTATAAGTTCCTGGGTCCTATGGAAGCAGGAATTCACATTGGGAACAAAGGATGGGTCCAACCGCAAAACCACCCTATCAGAATAGAAAATACAAAGGTCCTTCCTCACAGAGAGGGCTGCCAGTTTGGAAATCCATTTGGCCAACGTAACAGCCATTAGGAATGCCACCTTACAGGTAAGGAAGCACAGGCGATCTTAATGGCTCGAAAAGGGCCCTGGTGAGAGAGTGCAAGACCCTGGACAGGTCCCAGATGGGGTACCTGTGCAACACCGGGGGTTTCAAGTTGGCTGCGACCTTTATGAATTTGCGCACAGTGGGAGGTTGAGTGAGAGACTGCAATTTCCCACATGTCAATACGGATGACAGCGCTGCCACCTGTCTCCTGATGGTATTGGGGAATAGCCCTCCATTTAGTCCATCCTGGAGGAACTCTAGGATCTGGGCTACAGTCATCTCCACAGAAGGCCTTCCACATGGCATCATAAATGCAATTAGTGGATGGCCTCTTAGAGGTCTGAAAGGTCTGAATGACCCTGAAGGAATACCTGTCCTTCCTCAGGAGATCCCCCTCAAGTGCCAGACGGTCAGCTGAAGCCACTGAGGCTCCAGGTGGAACAGGACCCCCTGGCTGAGAGAAATTTTCCCCTGAGGAATCCTCCAGGGCCAGGACACCGACAGACCCACCAGGTCCATGAATCACGGACGTCTGGGCCAATAAGGAACCACTAGTAGGACCTCTGCCCTTTCTGCTAGTATCTTCCTGACAGCCCCCGGGATAAGGGGAAGAGGGGAAAGGCATAAAGTAACCTGCTGGGACAAGGGCTGCGAAGAGCGCCTGTCCCCTCCACCCCTTCCGTCTGGAACCTGGAAAAAAATCTTGGGACTTGTGCATTCGCCGGTGAGGTGAACAGGTTCACAATCGGCCGGCCGAACTTCACTGACATCTCCCTTAAGATGTCCGGCTGAAGTCTCCATTTGGCCTGATTGACTGTGCTCCTACTCAGAGAGTCTGCCTGCAGGTTGGAGGACCCGGCAATGTATTCCGCCCTGAAGGAGAGAAGAAACCTCTTCGCCCAGTTCCCCAGGAAGCCCGCCTCCCTCATGAGAGTATGAGAGTGGGTGCCCCCCTGCCGATTTATGTGGGCATTTGTGGCCACATTGTCATTCCTAATCAGGACATGATATCCCTGGAGCAGGTTTTGGAAGTGTCGCAAGGCCAAGATGTTGTCCAGGTAGCACTGGAGCCTCACCGGAATGGATTTTAGGTGAGCTGCCAGTGCCGCCAGCAGTTTTGTGAACACCTTAGTGCCGAGGCCAGGCCGAAAGGTATGGCCCTATACTGGTAGTGATTTGATGCATAATGGAACCTGAGGAACCTCCGATGGGTCGGAAATATTGGTAAGTGGAGGTATGCCTCCGTTAAGTCTATGGATGTCAGGAAGTCGCCCTCCTGAATGCTGCCTAAGATGGACTGAAGGGAGCACATTTTGAATTTCTGGTAAATTAGGTGGGTGTTCAGGTTCTTTAGATCTAGGATTGCTCTCCACACACACCCGAGGACTTTGGACCGATGAATAGGATGGAATAATAATCCTGTTTCTTTTGGTCCATAGGGACCGGTTCTATGGCCTGTATTTCTATCAGATGGTTGATGGCCAATTCCATAAGGTTTCTTCTTTCGGAGTTTTTGGAGACAGGGCAACGCACAAAGTGAGTCGGGGGAGTGGAGAGGAACTCCAGTGAGAATCCTAGTTTCACGGTGTTGAGCACCCAGTTGTTGTGGTGATCTCCTCCCATTGGTCAGCAAAGAGAGTTAACCGCCGATGGGAGGGTCGAACTGACAGTCATTTGTTCTTGCAAAAGGGATGACTTCCTGCCCCACAAAAGGGCCGCTGGGCCTGGAACTGATGTCTTGGGCGGTCCTGAAACCCAGCCCTGTCTGGTTGTCGGTCAGACCTTTGGGGACAGTAATGCTGTTGGAATTGTATCAATGTCTTGGGGCCGAAATGTCAGCCTATGATAGTATGGAGATGGGTGTCTGCAAGACAAAATCTTCTTACTGTCCTTGTTCTCGATAAGGATTGGCTCCAATGCATCTCCAAAAAGTTTGGTACCAGAATACGGTGCCGAGGCCAGTCGCCACTTAGAACGAGCATTGGCCTGCCATTGACGGAGCCATAGCATCCGTCTGGAAGTTACATTTGAGGAAAGTGTTGTAGATGCGTATTTGGTGTCAGTGAAAGGTAGCCTCTGCTGAGAATTGGGTGGCTGCAACCAACTTACTCACGTCCTGCTGGAGACAGACGTCTTCTGGAGATATCCTGGACTGCATTTCGCGAAGCCAGTTCAATGAAGTGCGATTGAAGGACGAGGCTACCGAAGCAGCCCTGATGGCCCAGGCTGCCGGCTGGTGCGTTTTATGCATGGCCAACTCTGACTTCCTGTCCTCAGCCATCAATCCTTCCACAGTGTCCTCTGACAATACGCAAGAAGGAGAGGCGAGGGCAGTCACTGGTGCATCTACTGTTGGTAGCTGAAGTAAGTCAGAGAAATCAGCCTCCAGATTAAAGAAACGTTTATCAGTGCCATGAGGTGCTTGAAAGCCCCCTGGGTGAGCCCATTGCCTCTGCACGACCTCTCTAAATATTTGGGGAGTTGGGATCTCCTCCCTCTCTGCCACAGGCTCAATGAAGAGACCAGAGTCTGGATCTGATGTGCCCAAAGGGGTCTCAGACTGGCCTGAATCTACTCCTAGATGGGTAGTGGCTCTAGCCTTGTGCAGGAGTGATCGAGATAAGGCTGGAGGGAACAAGCCAGTGTGGATGGCTGTGTTTGGCACCAGCCCCTCATCTTCAGAGAGATTTAAGTCTCTATGGCTATCTACTTCCAAGCAGGAATCCCCACATTCAGAAGAGTAGGATGAGCTGGGGGAATCTTGGGGTTGCCACCCTACCAGGTTGGTAGGGAACTGGGCCTGTCTGGTATAAGACACATAAGGTTCAGGTGACCAAGCAAACTGCTGTTGCCTTTGTTGCAAGCTAGATGATATGCCTTGCGAAATAGCCTGAGAAATGAGAAGGGGCGTTGGTTCTACCTGATACGCTCCTTCTCAGATGGGTGGATACAGCATCCAGGCATGGGTTGCTCTGTCTATCATCTTATAGGACCGAGTCTGCATTTTTTCCAGGACACACCTCCTCCTCCTCTTGTCCTCCCGCTTTTTTTGACGCAGGACAAACTACAGACTGACGTGCTTCCCTATGGAACCAACAAAAATGCGTCACTAAGGAACTCCATACAGGAACATCCCTGAAGAATCACCTGGTGACTGTAGAAGTGGGAACAAAAACACAAAGACCCAGCCACCCCCTACAAAGGGAAGCCTCCCGATGACTGGGCTGGACTGTGAACAGGGCGGGGCTGGATGCTGTATCCACCCATCTGAGAAGGAGCATATCAGGTAGGATCAATTCTCCATTCGGGTAGATACAGCATCCAGGCATGGGACATACCCAAGTTTGGACACCCTACTGGGAGGGAAGAGAAAGGCCCAGGACCCGTGGCCCAGAATGAACCTTTTGCAGTACTCTACGGCCGAATGAGGCATCAGGCAGAAGCTTAGGTGTCCACCTTGTAGTGGCAGATGAAAGGTGAGGGCGAGGACCAAGTGGCCGCCCTACAAACCTCATCTAGAGAAGCCTGCGTGGCCCAGGCTGCTGAAGCGCCAGCACTCTGAGTAGAGTGTGCCATGATGCCCTTAGGGGTTGGCAAGGATTGAGATTAATATGACATCGAGACGCAAGCCCGAATCCACTGACCCAAGGTGGAGGAGGACACTTGCTACCTAACGAGGCTGGTTGGAAAGAAACAAACAGGGCCTCGGAACATCTGATGACGGCCATACGTTTCATGTAGATGCGAAGGGCCCTACGCACATCCAGGGAATGCCACTTCCATTGCAGCCAGTGAACCAGATTAGGACAAAAATCCGGGAGTGTTGATTCCTGTGCCCTGTGGAATCGGGAATTCACCTTAGGGATGAACGTAGGGTCGAGTCTCGTCTCAGCACAACTCTATCGGTGTGAAAGGTTCATAAATCATGTCTGGTGGACAAGGCGGCTAGCTCGAAGATCCTCCAAGCTGAAGTTATGGCCACCAGGAAGGACACCTTGTACGACAAATGCCTTAGACTAACCTCCAGCAGGGGCTCAAAGGGGGCACCCGTGAGGGAGTTGACAACACTCGTGAGATCCCAGGAAGGGAACCTGTGAACCAGAGGAGGCCTGAGATTGGAGGCACCCCTTCGGAATTGCCTAATAGTGGGTCACTGTGATAACGACCCTTGCTCCCCGCAGGTGAGGACCGATGATAATGCCGCCACCTGCCTATGTAACGTATTAGGGGAAAGGCCCTTAGTCAATCCCTCTTGGAGAAACTGGAGTATTTCAGGGGTTGAAACCTCCCTGGGGGCCAAACCCTTCCCAGAACACCACAGGCAGAATTTTTTCCACGTGGCTTCGTAGATGCGCTTGGTTGACTCCCTCCAGGATGCTAGGATCATATCAATGACGTCTGATGGGTACAAGTTGTCAGTCAAGATGTTCCGCTCAACCGCCAAGCGGTTAAGTGGAGCCACTGAGGGTCCGAATGGACCAGGGTCCCCTGGCTGAGTACCAGTTTGTTCGGAGGAATCTGCCAGGGCCTGGATACTGACAGGCTCACTAGCTTGGCGTACCAAGCCCTCCTTGGCCAATGGGGGCAATAAGTATCAGTTCTGCCCTCTCCTCCAGCATCGTCCGGATGACCTTGGGTAACAGGGGAAAAGGAGGGAAGGCGTAGAGAAGCCCCAGAGGCCAAGGACTGCGGATGGCATCCACCCCTTCTGCTCCTGGGGAAGGGAACCTGGTGAAGAACCTTGGGGTCTGGAAGTTATCCTTCGAGGCGAAGACCTCCACTGAAGGAGTCCCGAACAACACCATCAACTTCCGGAACAGGTCCGGATCAGGCGCCACTCCTCATGGTAGATTTGAGCCCGACTCAGCCAGTCCGCTTGCACATTGGTTTGGCCCGAGATGTGATTTGTGTGTTGGATAACAGGTGGGCCTCGGACCAAGCCCCCAACCGAAGAGACTCATCCAATAGAGGTTTGGAATGTGTGCCTCCTAACTGGTTGACATGAGCCTTGGTGGCCACATTGTCCATTAAGATGAGCACATGTCTGTCGATCACTAAGTCCTGAAAGGCTAGGAGACCCAGGCAGATGGCCTTCAACTCCAACCAATTTATGTTGTGCTCCAGGTCCTCTGAGGACCAGAGACCCTGAGCCATGAGCGATTGGAGGACAGTTCCCCAGCCCAAAAGGCTGGCATCCATGGATGGAAGCAGAAACCACTGCAGCTGGCGACTGTGTAGACAAGCCCAGGGCATTATGGCGATACAGGAGATCATCTTTCCCAGAAGCTGGGAAAGAGTGCGTAAGGGCACGGTGTGCGAGCTCCTGACCTGGGCTACCAAGTCCTTCAATCCCACCTGACGGTCTGGGGATAGAAAAACCATGGACTCTGAGGAGTCGATGATCGCCCCAGGTGAAGAAGACGGGTGGTGGGATTCAGATGGCTCTTGGCCTTGTTTATCGAGAAGTCGTGTTCTTTTAGGGACCAAATGGTCTGGGCCACACCCGAGTGTGCCTGCTGCTCTGAGGACGACAGAATGAGGATGTCGTCCAGATAACAAAGGATTCTCACTGGTAAGGCCCTCAGGTGGACAGTGAAGGCCGACATCAATTTTGTGAACACTGTTGGAGTGGAGGAAAGACCAAACGGGAGAGCCCTGTATTGGAAACGCTGGTTCTGGTAGCAGAACCAAAGGTACTGTCAGTGGTGCTGGGCGATGGAAATGTGGAGGTAAGCCTTCATGAGATCTACTGAGGCCATGAAGTCGCCCTGCCTGACTCCCTCCAAGAAGGTCTGAAGCGACTGCATCTTGAAGCGCCGGTATCGAATTTGGCGGTTGAGGGTCTTGAGGTCGAGGACTGCTCTCCACTCCCCAAAGTATTTCTAGACCAGGAACAGGTGGGAGTAAAACCCCTGTCCCTCTTGCCCCTGAGGAACCGGTTGGATGGTCTGTATTTACAACAGGTGGCTTATGGCCAAATCCATGAGGAGCCAGATCCTGCGGTCACCCGAGAGAGGACACCAGATAAAGAATCTCGGGGGTGTGGAGAGGAATTCTAGGGATAATCCTGACCTCACCATGTCTAGGACCCACTTGTCTGTCGTCGAGAGCTCCCACTGTTGGTAATAAAGGGACTGGTGGACCCCAATGGGAGGTGAGAACGGACAGTCAACGAGGTCGTTTGAAACGGCGACCCCTGGCGGCCTGGAAAGATAATTTGGGCTGGAATCTCTGGCCCTGTCTGGGCTGCCTATCCTGTCTGAAGGGCTGTCTAGGGGGATAGTACCTCTGAGGACGCGGACCCACAAATCTACTGTCCTGGCCCCGAAAGGGCTAAGACCTCGAAGGGGCCCCTGGTCGAAAGCTGGGTTTGCGAAAAAACGATGGAAGGTACTTCAGCTTATCCCAGATATGTTCCAGGGGAGGGCCAAATAGATTTGTGCCAGAGTAAGGGACAGAGGCAAGACGCCACTTGTTACGGGTGTCCGCCTGACATTCGCGAAGCCAAAGCAACCTCCTGGATGCCACCAAAGACCCTATAGCCCTGGCTGCAAATCTAGCTGCATGCAGAGTAGCATCAGCCTGATTGTTGTGTAGGCTGAGGGACCCTAAGGCCCGCTATAGTTTTGGCCTTAAATAGGAGGGATCTAAAAAGCTGAGGGCGAAACAGACCCACGAAGGCTTGCTGGTCAGGTGGAAGACCTTCATCCTCCGATAAGTCCAATTCCATCCCATGATACTCCCCCAAAAGGGATCCTTGATAATCAGGAGAAGGCAGAGGATACTCAATGTCTTGGATCCCTGGGCTGAGCCTGATGGGAAAGGTGTTGACAACACCAGAGGCTGTCTGGGCGCATCAATGGCCTGCCCAGGTGTCTTATGCTGAAGGCCAGCTGCAATACTCCTTTCTATGACAGCCAAAATTAAATGCCCCATATTCAAGGGGGCCTGAGGTGTTGGAAGTTCATCCTGCCTGAGGCCAGCCGCAGTGGGCGTAAAAATAGCCTGGGGGAAATTTCCCTGATAAACTGGGTCCAGGGGCCCAAGGGAACTTGGTGGGCCTGGTGCAGGTTGGCAAAAAAACAAATCCTGGCTGCTGGAGGGCTGGATTGAAACAGGAGACCTCGGAGTGTCAGGAGACCAGGATGGTGGGATAGGGAAAACCTCCAGTGGTGCTGTAAAGTCTGGTACATAGTCAGGCCCCTCCTGCCAGCTTTGATCAGGAATCTGTTTGGCTCTTTTGGCCCTGTCCTTCTGAGCCTTCAAAATAGCCTTTTCCATGGCTCTGTTTTGCAGCCCTATCTGCAGTCTTGGAGGACGTCTTAGTAGGCCTGTCAGAAAAATCTGCCTTTGCAGGCTGAGGAGTAGAAGGGGAGGAAGGCCCCGCCTCCTCTGTAAGTTGGGCCGTTGGCATAGAGCTCCTTTGGGCAGGAACGGTCATTTTGAATACAGACCCTATGATGAAGCAACAGAAAAATAAAAAGTAAAAATTCTGAGGCAAAATTCTCTCCCCTGGTGCTGTGCTGCTTCAGTGGCCCAAAATAATCTAATCCCTTGTTAGGGAACACTCACCGTCGTAGAACTGTAGGCCAAATACTGCAGCAAATGCAAAGACGTGGAATAAAACATCGTGTCTGGACGCAGAAAGTCCTCCACATCCCTCAGCACCATGGGGCAAAGCCCATGAGCGCACAACGGTGGTGCGATGGGTGGCGATCGCACGGCTACTCTCCAAAGGCCAGCAGACCAGATGGGAGTCCGCTGAATTGCCCTGAGGCTGCCAGCCGGCAGGAAGAAAAGAAGCCCCTCGAGAGGCTTGCCGTGCGGCGGCCAAAAATGATACCGCCGGAAATCTGGCGCCAAATTCAAACAGCGGCATATCCAGGCAGAACTGCTCAAGGCACATCTGTCCAAGATGGGACCGAGTCAAAAAAAGCGGGAGGACAAGAGGAGGAGGAGGTGTGTCCTGGAAAAAATGCAGACTCAGTCCTATAAGATGACAGACAGAGCAGCCCATGCCTGGATGCTGTATCCACCCGAATGGAGAATTTTTTAATTCTCTGGTAAATCAGGTTGCTGACAGTCAGGAGGCCGCAGGCCTGCGGCTGTGGGCGTAAAAGTCACTTCTGGAGCCTTATTGCCACTAACAGGAGAAAGATATGACCATATTCACTTAGTTAAAGGAGAATGATTTGGCTCAAACAATGCATCGCAAATGCATTTTGAAAAAGGTTGAGTTAAATAACCTTATTGTATTGGAGGCATCAAACTTTGGAGACAAAAAGCATGTGCTTAAGTATTCCTAGAAGGAAGATGTAAAAGTTTTCTTCTGGCATTCATATAAACTGTGACAGGGAAAAATGTACTGTAAATACTAAGCCTGATTAATATTGCAATGATACTTTAAATTTAAGTTCTATGTAGAAGGCCTGGACCTGTAATTCTGCTTTTCTTATTTACATTCTACCGTAATACATAAAGAAGAAAATATATTAAGCCCTTTTCAGTGAAGATTCTTTTTTCTGTAATTTTTATCTCTCCAGAAATATTGATCAGTCCTTTGAATTTAACTACTTGAATGCCAAAACAAGACTGCTTTCCAAAGTCTTTTTGGTATTTTAAAAATGATTTCACTTAAAGCTTCTATCTATAGGATACTGTGCAAGTTCTACAACTTCAATTGAGTTCTTGTTTTATGCTATAATTTTATCTCACTTATTATGCAATTACAAGTTTTTATTAAAATGTTTTGCACTCATGCTTTGAAATGTCATTTGGTTATTAATTTTGAAGATACCAATTGTGCTTTCAAGAGTAGGAAACAAGTTTCAGTATTAAATAAAAACATTAAATCTGGTGTGAAGTGATGAAGAGCTAATTTTGAGAATGCGGAAGAATGAGTGGGACCTTGTGAAAAGAATCCTGAGAAGAGTGTGAGAATACATTAATATAACCCTGTGGATTGGCAATATGGAAAACCATTGTATTCTGAGGATTAGAGACATATTTTGTTTTCTCCTTCATATTAAGAAAATTCTAGAAGTTTAGATCTAATTCTCAGCTAACCTTTGTTTTTCTCTCTTGCCTGCTGAATAAAGAGAAGGGAGGAGGGGGGAATCTTCACACAGCTGCAAAGCTTTCCTTATCTGGAAAGTTCTCAGATTTTTGTTCCCATCCCAGATCAGTCAAGGTCAGATCCTGCAGCCTTGTGACTTCAGAAGGAGAGCCTTCTGGAGTCTTTTTAATATAAGCCCTGAAATTGCCTTTTAACTTCTGCACAGGCTTGAGTGTTCATTGCTGTGTACCCAGAGCCTTTGGAATGTCTCTGCTACTGTCAAATGAGGGCTCCAAGCAGCTGAAGTGTCTGCTTGAAGTATTATGCTTTTATATTTCTGATAATATATACCTGCTGAAGTTATTAATAAAGTTTAAAATCTCCTTGCTTTTGTTATTATCTCTGGATCCTCAAAGAACCAATTGTCTGGCCACTGCTTAACACTTGGCAAAACACTCTACTTTGATTTGGGTTAGATTCTGTTACCTCTGCTGTGTCTGTGTCTTGATTTTGCTTACCTCAAATGGCTGACATCTTCTATACCCTTTATATACTTATTCTTTGCTATACCCATTATATACTTATTCTTCAGGTAAATAGTATCCAACTTTCATCAACATTTAATGGCAGTATTCAATGGAACCGTTTATTTCATAATCTCTCACACTTACATGGTGATTTGCAACCAGGAAATTCAAGTAACAAGTTTAAATGTATGCACCCAGAGCTAAATTTTAAAAAGTATTGTTAGATAACAATAATGTACTATTAAAAGACGTAAATGGAAAGGAGATCCTATCACCAATAATATGCACTACTGTACAGGTTACCTTTAGCTAACAACGTCTCCAGGGACTGTTCTAACTAATGACAGTATTGAATGAGTGATACTTGTGACCATTCTGCAAAGGTTCCAGCTATTGCAGCACACTTGCAGTCACATAATTGTGATCTGGCACTTGGACAACTGATTGTTGCAGTATCCTGCAATCACTGGTTGAGATTTGTGACCTTCCCTGCAAGTTTCCCACAAACAAAGTCAATGGGGAAACTGGCAGGAAGTCAGACTTCCAGTAATATAAGGTCCTCACTTAACGACCAATGGTAATTTGCTTAATATCATAAACTGCTATTGGAACTGCTGTGGTTAAGCAGCATGGTCACATGTCATCACATTTACACCTGTATTGCTTAGCCACAGAAATTCTGATCTGTATTACCATGTTATGGGAGGACGAAAACAATTGAGATATACTCAATATATAAATGTATTTCATAGAAAAAGTTTTTTTTTTAAAACTAGATTTGGGCTCTTTTCTATTTGAAGCTTATAATGTCTAATAGTAGAGATAAAATAGAAAACCTGTTTCACTTCATATACAGATGAAGGTCTAATAAAACTAAGGTTACACAGGAATAAAGATTTAGAATGTATACTGGACTGGGTCAATGTGATAACCAAGATAGAACCAGAGGAAAAGAAAGCTATCTAAGGAGAAAAAAACTAGACCATTAAAGATTTCTTTTAGATTTCAAGCAAGCCTAAGCACTAAGATCTATTCCATCTTACTTTCAACTAGCAATGAGTGTAGTGATTTATGAAAATTCATGATTTGCTTGTTATACTAAGGATAGAAAGTTATAAACTTTGATAAAAATGTTGTATTTCAAAATAGATCACAATTTTTGCAATGAGTATCACATGCATTATGTTAATACTGGAGCATAATACAATTTTTCTTTTCAATTCTATGAAGTTATGGCAGTATAAAGCACATTATTTTGTCACCTGCTCTTATAAGTATTTCATGAAATCAGCAAACAGAGGAAAACAAGTGGAGAAATCAAAAGAAGCACAAAACAAAGTAAGCTTGTTTATTACATGTTATCATAATATTGCCACAGAATAAGAAAAATCAATAAAATTTGAGTGCTTAGTAATACTGACCAGGCTGGCTCAGGTGATATATATTAACTAAGACCTAGTTAGGGCTTGTGAAAATAATACATTTGTTGAATCAAAACCAGGACCAATTAAACATTTCAGAAATACAAGTGATTATCATATCAAATTTGATATATCAAAACGATTATCTAATTTTGAATTTCATCATCTTTACCTCTAACCAGTATTAAAAGTGGATAATAAAGAATAATATTTTCATTTTACAGTAAACTAAAGCAGCAAATCAATTATTCTAGCCTGCATTGATATATGACTAAAAGCCAGATAGATAGCTATCTTACTCTTTAAGTTTACTTATTTTGCCACACTTATATACTGGCTATATACCAATATATATATTTTGACCTACATAATAATTATACTGCTCACAAAAATTGATGGAAAAGCTATGCTTTTACTCTTTCTAAATATCACTAAAAAATGGGTCATCATATCTCAATGAGAAGCTTGTTCCTGATAACCTGACCTGTGATTATCTTATTCTAGGCTCCCAACACCACTGACTTGAGGTGAAATCAGCAAAATTATAACCTAAGCTATATAAACAAGTTGGCCAGATTCCATTTCTTGAGCCCTGTAGGGCTTTATATCAATCTCAATTCTTTGAATTGTACTCAGAAGCCTATAGACAACTATTGCAGTTGCCATAATGTAAATTCATATATTTTAATAAAACTGGTTAGGTACAACCAGACTCCTTTTTTTTTTTTACCACTGTAGAATAATCTAATTCTCCATCTTACATAGTTCAATATACTTTATTTCTTATGGCCAGAATTCTGAATTTTAAATAAGAGTACAAAACAAAACAAATCACTTCCCAAGTTTCCTAGGACCTTAAAGATCAAAGACTGCAAATAAGAAAATGCTACAGAGCTACTAATATAAAGCTAGTGAAAAACATTTGCTATTCAGTCATGGTTTGTACATAGCATTACATTTCAAAAATATTCTGAGTAATTTACAGTATAATCAATAAGATCAATGAAAGTGGTACAGAACACTAAAAACCATTTTTCTCTATGAGAAAAAGATGCCTATAAATGCATATAGAAAAAATATTACAAAAATGAGAAGAGAAAAAAATACTGCACATGTAAAGTAAAATATAATTTCTATGAATGTAGCAAAAGAATGCAAGAAATAATTAAACTTCAAAGAGGCAGAAGAAATGTGATTTTGATGAAAAGTAAAAAAAATGGTAATGAGTTACTAAGTAAGGAGCCTACAATAGAATGGAACAGCTGTGATGAAAAGATCTGGAATGAAAGGGAATGATGGAATGCTGAAAGAAATTTCGGAGCTTTCTATTATATCAATTGTTAATATGTTTAATACTAGTTTCAAAGAAAAAAATGAAAAGTCCTAAATGCTGTGAAAATGTTTGTTAAATTATCAAAGACCAAAGAACAGCAAAACTGCAATATAAACCAAGAAAAATTAACACATTAGGAAAATGGAATTGACAAACAATAAACACTAGTAATATTATACATAGTAAAAATGGAAAAGTGGCAAATGTATATAGTAAAATTGGAGATATGCTAATATGTGAACATGGTTTGTTCAGGGAGTAGCTGGGCAATTGTTTAATATGTGCATGAAGACTGCAATTCTTTTTGAAATCTGAAGAGTGTTACATTTCTCCTACACCAGGGAAAGTTAGTAAAAGTAAAAGAAAAACAAAAACAAAAACCCTAAAAGGAATTAAAATGTGCCTGAAAAATACTTAGCAGAAATTTGAAAAAAAATAGAAAATAATGAGCAAGAATCGGGAAGAACATAATTAGTATGTTTTATCCAAGATAGGATGCTTTTCAAACATTTTTTACAAATTTTTATAATCCCTTATTGCTGACTCATGTGTGTTGAATTCACAAAAAATACAATTAAAATGTCTAGAAAAGTCAGATGATATTTATCCACTAAGTACAACTGTTCAATGAAGGAACACATATTAAAGAAAAAAACTGATAATCCACATTCTAGTGAAGAGGAGCTCACCATTATTTTGCATTAATATAAATATGAAATTCTTGGTGCTTTCCAAGTTTTGTTGCTTGGTTGTAGATGTTTTCATTAACCACTGGTAACATAATCAATATAAGCAAAGAATCAAGCTTAGAGAGTATAAAGATCTTTACAGGCCAATAATGGAGTGGAATGAATATAAAATGGCACTGGTATATAAATTGCTTCTTTAAGGTTAGAGCATACTTTCCCTTTGGTGATAAAATGCTGATATTTTATTGAAAGACAATATTTTGTGGACAAATAGCATTACATCCGTTCAGGGGAACTGACATCAAATATCAATAAAGGAAAATATTTTTATCTCAGGGTTGAAATAGGGATCCTTGGTCCTCTCTGACGTCTAACATCAAATATGTCAAAACCTTTTCTCTCAAATCCTATTGCAGGAGATGATCAGGCTGAGCCTGAGGGAGGGGGGTGTCAAACGTTTTGTAAGTCCCTATGCCCCTGTGAGAAATCTAAGTCCACCTACCTTAAATGCTTTTTTTTAATTTCCTGCTCATTTTCCTTGACCATGTTGGTCAGATTTTTCTAGAGAGCTTAAACTTGCAATAAATCTTTATACTAATTTGAACTGCCTGAATTTCCTGATTTGCCTGGCATTTGACACCTACCTGATTTATTTCCCAAATTGCAAGAATTAACAGAATCACTTTATGACCTTCAAGGAAAATTATAGCAAATTACAACAGATTAATTTTTCTTAGGGTTCCTTCCTGCACACTAGAATAAAACAAGATGAGGGGAATGTTTAAAATTTTCTAATGTTTTCTTTCTCATCTTTATTATTTTTCTAAATAATTCAAGACAGCAAACATACCTAATACTCTTTGCTCCTGTTTTCCCCACAACAACCCTCTATACAAATTACTATATTCAGTGCCCTGGAATTATACTTAGTAAAAAGCAACTCAAAAATTACACTAAAGGAATCTAGGCAGACTAAATATTCTCTTGTTTCATATAATTATTTGGGATCATCAAGGTTGTTAACAAAAGATAAATCACAATTCCTAGTAATATTATGGACTGTGCAGATTTTTTTTAACAAGAAGATAAAAGGTGTCTGGCACTGTCTTCTTCCACAATGTTTTTTGACTTCCCAATCTTGCCACAATATTCTATGGAAGTCTACCTCTTCTATCTGCTAAGGTATCAATGAATTATAACTGATTATAAAACATCAGCAACTACCCATTTACAATAAACTATGTCTTCGGAGTGGGAGAACGTTTGGCTCTCATTTAAAAGGCAAAAGAAACACTTAGAAATACTGGCAGTTTCCATGACCTTGGACTTTGGTTAAAATATTTTAAAAAAAACATAAAACTAACCATGATTTGATGTAAACATTTTAATAACATTAACCACTGGGTAGCACAATAAATACTTTACAATACTGGTATGAATAAACCCCAATAATTACTCTATAACTGGGTTCTCATAGCATGCTAGGTCAAGGTAAGTCTCTAGCTATATCCAGCCTGCTTCCCCAAAAACCTTCCTCTAAACATATACCTCTCCTCTGCCTATTGCTTTACTTTTCCCTTGGTTTTCAGAGCAATTTTCTTCTAGAATCCTATTTTCCCCTCTCATCTGTGGCTCTAGTTTTTCATTGCCTATTACTTTGATGCTTCTTGCAAAATTTTCCACTCTTGTATCTTTGTGTATTTCTTCCCTCTTCCTGACTTTCCATATTTTTTATACTATGATTTTTCAGTTGGTTCCTACTTATTATATCCAATTTTCTTGTTTTAAACCATTCCACATATTTTCTCCTAATACAAGAACTATTTTTGTCTCCCTTCTCCCAATCTTTTTTCTGTTGTCTCTTTTCTCAGCATTGAGGAGCTCTTGCTTCCTCAATGTATAATCTCAGTCCCATGTCACCATCTACTGGAGGCCAAAGTATTTTTTTTACTTTGCAAAAAGGGTGAAGGTCTAATAGTATTTATGTAACAAAAACAAAACAATTATATACAGCACGTTTAAAAAATACAAATGTCCCTTCTCACTTTGGAAGTGCAACTCTCAATAAGTCATGAAGCATTTAATGTGCTATTGAACCAAGACTAATTGCATACTCTTGAATTAGGACAAATTGGGGTTAGTTTGTTCTGTTTATTGCATTAAGCTTAAGGTAACAAGGGTGGCTAGGTTAGGGAATAACAAATTGTGTATATTTATGAAATTAGAGTATCTCAATAATACCTAATTCAAATTAAATACAAGGTGTGGGACAAAACCAACCTCTGATTGGAAGATTTGGAGCTTAAGTAAAATTGGAGGCTTCCCTTTTCTGGACATATCAGATGAGGTTTCTAGCCCTAATAGAAATTTTGGCTCATAATATGATGGAATTAGAGGAGGGTGGAAAATAAAAACATAGGCAGAACCACCTAACAGGTGATGTAGGACCCAAACTAATTAAAAGGTTGAAAATTATCTCAAGCTTACAAAACTAGGATCCTATGTTAATTCATCAAGACATGTACTATGTAAAGGATTCTAAACATGTGAATTAATATATTTACATATAAATAGCAGAATACTCCACTTCTGTGGCAAAACTAAACATCTAATGGGGCAATTCTAGAAGTAGCAGTAAAAGAGGGAGAAAAAAAGCCGGTGAAGTATGTGGCTTCTCTAAAGTGGACAGGCTGTCTGAGAAAATAACGAAGCAAAAATTGTGCTTTAAACACAACACACGTCCCAAACACTCACAGGTGCAAGAGACAGAAATAGGTGTGTCACAAAGAAGAGAGCACAAATTAAGAATGGACTGTATTGCTGGTAACCTTAAGTGAAAGTACATCAGAGAAGCATCTGGCTTTTTTTTAACACTATCAGCATAAATAAAGGCTTGTTGCATGCCTCAGGGTAAAATCGAGGCTTCCCGTTGCGGTCTGGACCCGAGGTCGCATCTTCTGCAACTCAACAGAGTTCACGTCAAGCCTAGAAACTCAACGGCCCTAAGAGCGTTTCTGAAGATCCCCCTCTCCCCCCTCCCAGCGGTATGAAAGCGGGCACTCCTTGGTCTGGAAGGCGTCAAACGGAGGAGCCGCGTCTGGGCTGTCGGGGGCGGTTGAGAGAGGCGCCCTCTTTCCCATCGACCCCCCGCCTAGCCAGGCAGGCGAGCCGAAACATGCCGGCTGGAGAAGTGTAAAGCCTGGGGCGGGCGGGGAAGAAAGAGAAACGCCAAGAGCACCGAGCGGCGCCTAAGCCTTCCTCGGGCAGCCCGGGCAGCGCCGAGGGCCTTGCGGAGCCTCTCGCCCAGCCGGCAAAAGCAGACTCTCGACCACCCGCCAAAGCCCCCAAGCCCCCACCTCTTGCCCGCGGCTCCTTCGCTCACCTGCCGAGGAGGGAGGGGCGAGCGGGCGCCGGAGAAGAGGCAGCAAAAAGCAGCAAAAGGCAGCAACGGCTGGCTCAATCGCCGTCCGGCTCCCGACTTTACTCCGCCGCTTCGGCTGCTCTCATTCAGCACCGGGAGCCGCTTAGCGGAGGGAGGGGAGGAATCTCTCCCTCCACACACGCGCGCCGTTCAGGACGGCAGGGGAGGGAAGGTAAAAAGGGCGCATGCGCCCACCATTCCCCTCTCCTGGAATTCGGCTTGCTGGGAAAAAAAAGCGCGCAGGCGCCGACCGCTCGAGCTCCAATGCGAGTCTAGATAGGCCTAAAATCGAAGGCGAGAACAAGTGAGCGCCTTTGACCGCATTGCGGGGGGAGGGCTCGATTGGCCGTCGCTGAGACCTCCGCCTTCCCTCCCCACTGCTTTCCCCCGCCCTTAATCCCCCTCCTCCCCGAGCGGTCTGAACAGGGGTAACGGCAAAGTCAAGGGGTTTTGCTAGAGTCGGTCCCGCTCTTAGGGAAAACGCCCCCCCCCTCCAATTGACAGAGGGAGTAGCCGGCCGTTGTCTCCCCCCCCCTCCTCCCGGCACGCTCTGACTGGGT
>JANHFT010326889.1:0-18601 GCA_032467955.1 Pseudoxenodon macrops | reverse complement strand
AACCATTATATAACCGAGATGATATCCGTGAAGAAAATATTAAGAAATATTTAGAAAAGAGGAACCTACCGAATATATCGTAGGAAACCAGGAAAATGCTAAATGATACAATAACACTAACAGAGATGAAAGAGGCAATTTCAGGAGCCACTGGAGGGAATAATGCTGGATGAAGCTTTAGAGCGAGCTAGATTGCCAAACACTTGGACTGAAGCGTATATAACATTAATTTCAAAAGAAGATACTAATAACTAACAAATTAGAAATTATAGGCCAATATCACTGCTAAATGCCAATTATAAAATATTTGTTATGATTATAGCACAAAGATTAAAAAATACTCAATTAAATGATACATGCCGACCAAAATGGTTTCCTCCCCAAAAGACAATTAAGAAACAATACAAGAATTATTATAAGTGTGTTAGAATACTACGTGGAACACCCGGAGAAACAATTAGCATTAGTATTTGTAGATGCACAAAAAGCCTTCGACAACTTAAATTGGCAATTTCTTATTACACAATTAATTAATATGAACTTTGGAGATAAATGTGTAAGGATGATTAAGGCAATATATTCAAATCCAACAGCTAAAATAATAGTTAATGGGGAGCTAACAGAGAGAGTTAATATAACTAAAGGGGTTAGAAAAGGATGTCCATTATCTCCCCTTCTATTCATTTCATCCCTAGAAGTGCTGTTGACCAAGATTAGACTAAATCAGGAAATAAAAGGACTAAAAATCAAAAAAGAAGAATACAAAACACAGGCATTCACAGATGATATGGCCTTCATTATAGAAGAACCCCTAGAAACAGGAATTAAATTAATTCAGGAAATAGAAGATTTTGGCAAGGTAACAGGATTAAAAATAAAGAAAGAAAAAACAAAGATATTAACTAAAAATCTCACACACAATCAGAATGAGAAATTAGAGGAGAAATTGGGAATTCAAATAGTAAAGAAAGTGAAGTATCTTGGAATTTGGCTAACTGCAAAATGTTCCACCATAAAAGAAGACAATTATATTAAATTATTACAAAGAATAAAAAAGGATTTGGAAAATTGGGCTAAACTTCAAATATCTTTAATTTGAAGTGTGGCAACAATAAAAATGAACATCTTACCCAAAATTCTCTATTTCTATTCCACAGCCATGGTATTGCTTTAAGTTACAGGCTGCCCATTTCAAGGGTTGTTTCTTGAGCCTGCCAGAGCTCTTATTTTTGAGGCCAAATTGAGGTTAGCCATTGTGCAATCCAGGCTATTTAGTGTTTTTTTTTAATTACACACAATGAGCTCTGAGACTGCTACCCATGAGAGCACCAGTGCAACATATCCTGATTTACTGGGCAGCTGGGCAGCATCATTTGTGAGTCAGTCAGGGCTTGGGTTTTGGAGATCCTTTCTGCTAGCTCTTCAAGTGGGGGAATTGCCCCTCCCCCATGGGATTAACAGGGAGATATGACTGTTTGCGCTTTTAGTGCCACAGAGCAAAATTCAACCTAGGAGAAGCTTTGTGAGGAGGTAGGTGAAGGGAATAAATTCAATCTGATTCTGAATGGGGGTTCTCCCTCTCCCCCTCTCCCTCTCTCCCTCTATGTGTAGCTGCTTCTACAATACACAAAATACAGACATTTTGGACAAATTTCCCTCCCACCACACAGAAATATAAGGTGTTCAGAACTTGCTGTGTCAGCTACTCTCAAATACAATTTTACATACATACATTAAACTGATTACAATATAAATGAGACAAGAAAACCTTACAATGAATTTCTGTGAATGAGGCAAAGAAAGAAAACCTTACAATGAATTTCCACCCTCCCCCATAGTTTTTCCAGTTGTCTTCTGGGGATTTAAAAGAGTCTTTATTCTTCACTGATCCATCTCAGGGTCCTTTCTTTCATATCTGCTGGGTGGCATGCTTGGTGGTAAGGCTGGTCAGTCAGGCTTGGGAAGGTCTACTCCATTCTGGTTGCTGTGATGACTTTCTAATTGAGGATGGATCCAAAACCCAATTTCTGACTCAAATAAATGGAAGGTCTCCTCTGTAGGCATATGGATTCATGTGCTCTGCTCATCTGTGCAAGACTGAAAGACATCAGAACAGGGTCCCCTCCCCCCTTTGCTGGTAATTCTACCAGGAAAGACATTGTAAGAGGATTAGAGATTTGGAGAGGGGGTAGATGGTTTGCAGGCAGTTTGAAAAGAAAACCAACAACACATCAGCATTGCAGTTACTAAACAGATAAAGCAATTATAACAAAATGGAGACATCACAGATGAGGAAGGAAGGAAAACTGGATTCACATGCTTTAGAAAAAAGATGGACAGATATTTCCATCTGAGCAGAGAATTAACATCCATTAAACATCACAAAAGAGCAATATTAAAAAAAACTATTTGCATTTACATACAGCAAATGTAAGAATGAAATTTTCCTGTAATTTAACTTAAAACATTCCCTCTTAAATTTGGGCTTTTCTTAAAAGTACAGAGAGGAAAGAACATTGAACTCTGTTTTTCACCCAGTCCAGTTGGCCAGACCAAACTGGGCGAGGACATTTTCTTTCTTTTCAATGCCTTTAACTCTTTTCTAAAAATTTAAAAGTCATATCTCTAGGGACCAGAGACATTTAACAGTTGCAATTACCTCGGGGGTGCACAAAGACTTAAGACATACACATACACATACACATATATTAAAGAAAGACTAAAATCAAAAGAAATATATACAGACAAGGATGGACAAATTCTTATGATTGAGATAGAAACAGAACAAAAAAAAATACTAGTTTCAATATATGCCCCAAATGATCATCAAAGTGAATTTTATAGAAAGATACATAACAAAACAAGGGAATTAGAATACGAAAACATATGCTTAATTGGAGATTTTAACGCAATTGTGGATGCAAAAAAGGACTATAAAGGCAATAAGAAAAATAAGACAAAGAAAAGGACTCTACCAGATACATTTCACGAAATGGTGCAAGAATTATGTTTAAAAGATGCATGGAGAGAAATAAATACAGAAAAGAAACAATATACATTTTACTCAAACTCACATCAATTGTGGTCAAGAATCATGGTATGGATGACACCAGAACTCAGAAAAGAAACAGAAGAGATAGAAATAATGACAAACACCTGGGCGGACCACAATCTATTAAGGGTGACATGGAAAGGGCAGAAGAAAAGAAAAAGATAGATGATGAATAAAGAAATATTAAGAGAGAAAGATTATACACAAATGATTGAAAAGGAAATGAATATATTTTTTAGGATAAACAAAAAAGAAGAAACATCGTTACAGAATTTATTGGACACTGCAAAAGCATATATACAAGGGCTTACGATTGCATACATGACAAAAAGAAAGAAAAAAAAGACACAAGAGCAAGATAATTGGCAAGAAGAACTGAAAATATTAGAACTAGGATTACAGAAGGAACCCCAAAATAAACAAATAAAAAAGAGACTTAATAAAACATAAATTAAATTTGGCAGCACAAATTGATATGGCATGGAAGATTAAAATGGCAAAGCAAAACTATTTTGAAAACGCAAACAAACCAGGGCAATGGTTAGCTTATAAACTAAAGGGAAAAAAAGGGAAAAGAATAATTCACAAATTACAAGTCGAGGAAGGAGAGATACACTATAGAAGAGAAGATTAAAAAAAACATAGCACAAAATTTCTTTCAAAATTTATACTCCCAAGAAAACATACTGGAAGATGATATTAAACAATATTTGGACAGAATGAATTTAGCAAAAGTAGAAGACATACAAAGAGAGACAGTAAATGGGACAATTACTATGACAGAATTAAGGGAGGCAAGAAAAAAACAGAAAAAATAAAACACCAGGTCCAGATGGACTCCCAGTAGAATTATACAAGACAATTCAAGAACCATTAGATGAAGTCCTGCTGGAAATTTTCAGTGAAGCACTTAGGGAAGCCAGAATACTCAATTCTTGGACAGAAGGCCTCATCACCCTCATTCCAAAAGAAGATGCAGGCCAACAACAAATTAAAAATTATAGACTGCATTTTGTAAATGCAGATTACAAAATATTTACAGCAATAATTTTCAAAAGATTTCAAAAAGTGATAAATGAGTATATTCACCCAGACCAAAATCGATTTTTACCAAAATGTCAAATAAAAAACAACATGAAAATCATAGTAGATATATTAGAATATTATGAAGCACATCCGGAAAAACAAGCCGCATTAATATTCCTGGACGCCCCCCCACCAAAAAAAAGCCTTTGATAGTTTAAATTGAAGAGTTATTATTTTGCAATTGGAAAACATGAAATTCGGAGAAAAATTATGTTGAAAAAAGAAAGATGGTTGAAAAAATATATTCAATGCAAACGGCAAAAATAATTATAAACAGAGATATCACAGACAAATTTAATATAGCAAAGGGAGTGAGACAAGGGTGTCCATTATCACCCTTACTATTCATACTAACATTAGATATATTGTTAATCAAAATTAGAGGTGGAAATGAAATAAAAGGGTTGAAAATAAAACATGAAGAATACAAAACCCAAGCCTTTGCAGACGACCTGGTATTTATCTTAGAGCAACCAATACAGACAGGACCCAAACTAATACAACAAATAGAAGAATATGAATAGAAAAAGATCGCCTATACACATGTTGAATGAACAGTTTAGCCAGCATTTTTGCTGACAAATATTGGTGCAGGGTACAAAATGAACTTGCTTGCTTGCTTGCTTGGAGAATAAATCTGTGATCACTCAAATGACTGTATTACCCCCACTCTCATGGAGTTCAACGATAAAGTCCATGGATATTTCTTCTAGCCACATTCTGAAGTAACCCCTGTGGCTTTCCAGGGGGCTTCTTTGCAGAAGAACACACAGGACAGCTAGCGACATAAGCCTATATGTGTTTTTTCAAAGATGGCCACCAGAACTGCTGTTTAACTAAGTGTAATGTTTTCACGAACCCAAAGTGTCCAGCGGCTTTCGAATCATGAGCCTGTTGTAATACAACTTCCCTAAAGCTGGACGGGACGTACAACTTAGCCCTCACCCATGCAAGGCCATCATGTACACTTGTCTGAGTGGGAGAAGAACCAGTCATCTGTTTTTAGGGCTTCCTTTAGCTGTACGGCCAGATCATTGGAGAGACCTGGATCTACCTTCCCCTGGGTTCTGGTAATCACAGGGGCAGCCAATTGCTTGGATGGGATTACTGGGTGGACTACTTTTGGTCATGTACTATTATATTGGGGCAATCTGGATAGGGCATCTGCCATAAAATTCTTTCCCCCAGGAAGATAACGCAGAGAAAAATTAAACCGATTAAAGTGTTGTGCCCAATGGAGTTGCTTGGGTGACAACTTTTATGAGGTTTTTAAGGCCTCTAGGTTCTTATGGTCTGTCCACACTTCAAAAGGGTGTTTTGATCCTTCAAGGAAATGCCTCCAGATTAACAGAGCCCAACGGACCGCAAAAGCTTCCTTTTTCATATTGTCCACCTTCTCTCGGTTTCAGTTAATTTACGGGAGGTGTAGGCACAAAGTTGTAGAGTACCATCAGCATTTGCTTGAAGTAATACCACCCCCACAGCCATGTCACTATCATTGGCTTGGACTATGAAAGGGGCATCTATGTCGGGGTGCTTAAGCACCAGTTCGGCCGCAAACAACTGTTTTAAGTTCTCAAAAGCTGCTTGGCACTCCATAGTCCACTCAAGGGGGCAACTAGGCTTTGGCTTTGCTTCCCCTTTGGTTTTTAGGAGATTGGTAAAGGGCAATGCAATTTTAGCGAAAGAGAGAATGAACTGTCGATAAAAGTTAGCAAAACCTAGGAAACTTTGCAGCTGCTTGCGGGACCGTGGGGCTGCCCACTTCATGACTGCTTGGACTTTCTCCGGATCCCTTTCAATGCCCTCATGCAATATGCAGTAACCCAAATAATCAATTTTACTCTGATGAAACTCGCACTTTGATAGTTTAGCATATAGTTCAGCAGCCCTGAGTTTCTTCAGGACTGACCACACTATTTTCACATGTTCTTACATGGTCTCAGTGTAAATGAAAATGTAATTCAGGTAGACCAGGACCCTCTTGTAAAGATGTTCATGTAGCACCTCATTAATCAATTGCATGAACACTGCCCCATGTAACCCGAATGGGAGCACCCTAAACTGGAAACAACTTAAAAGGCAATTGAAGGCAGTCTTCCACTCATCTCCTTCCTTAATTCGAACTCTATAGTAAGCCTCTCTCAAGTCCAACTTAGTAAAAATCTTCCGCTTGTCCAGATGGGCTAGTGTGTCCTTCATAATAGGCAATGGGTAAATGTTTTCTACACAAATGGCATTCAGGTTCTTGTAATCAACACACAAGTGAAGAGAGCCTCTTTTTTCTCCTGGAACAGCACCAGGGTGGCCACTCATGGCCTAGCTGGTTGGATGAAGCTCCGTTTCAGGTTTTTATCAATAAAGTTCTGCAACTCCTCCAATTCACAAGGGGTCATGGAGTATATCTTTGGTTTAGGGAGTTTCATCCCTGGGAGAATTTCTATGCCGCAGTCCATGGGCCGGTGGGGTGGCAGCACATCTGATATCATCTCACTGAATGCCTCCCTGAGGTCTCAGTATTCCTTAGGGATTTTCTCCTCTCCTGCCATGCATTCGTTCCCTACCACTGTCAGCTCCTCCATGGCAGTGGGCCTGCGGACGGGTTTTTGCCCTTCTTTCCCCTGCTGGGTGGAGCAGATGCACAATAACCCCTTCCTCCAATTCACCTGGGGGTTCTATTTCCAGAGCCAAGGCAGTCCAAGCAGGAGGGGTTTGTGATCCATTCCAGGGGCTTTGATAAAACTCAAAGTCTGTTGGTGGTCCTCCATTCTCATCTCAATTGGTTCAGTCACAAAGTGGGCTGGAGCCCCCCCCAACCTACTGACTCATTCAACTGGCAAAATGCAATGCGCACTTTCATGGTTTTCAGTCTCAGTCCCATTTTTTCCACCACCTCTGGGCTGATTACAAACATAGTACACCCAGAGTCCAAAAGGGCCAGCATCTTCTCCTGGATGCCAGATGATGGCACCCTTAGCTCCACTGGAATGGTCATGGATCCTGCATGCTGACTTACCAGGGGGTCATCATTGGTGTTGGTGTTGCTGTCCCCTGGGGTGGTCAGAACTCCCAGCTCCTCCAGGCCTGGAGGAGTGAACTCAACAACTTCCACACCTTTCAAGGCTGTTTCGCATTTCTTTGCTGACGGCTTCTTGACTTTCTTTCCTCCAGCTGAAGTCATCTTGGAGACAGGTTTGGAGAAACATTCAGCAGTTCAGTGTTCCTCCTTCCCACATTTGAAGCATGTGGTGGACCTAGACTTGAATGCTGCCCCCCTTGCCTCTCTAGGGGTCTCTTTCAGGGCGGAGGGGGAAGGTTTGTTCCAGCTGTGCCCACCCCTGTACCGATCGCTAGCTTGGTCAATTTCCACATCAGCTGCCAGCACATACCAGCGCTGCAGGTCTCACGGGGCTCCTCAGGAACAGCAGCCTTAGTAGACGTCCTCATTTAGGCCATCCTTGTAGCATTCCATCAGGGCCTGTGGGGACCATCTCTGCATATGGACAACTAGCTGGCAAAATTCCTGGGTGTATTCAGCCACCGATCTCCTCCCCTGGGTTAGGGTTTTCATCCTGGTTCTAGCTTTACGTTCGGCCAAACCACACTCAGAGGACTATAATAAACTGGTTGTAATCCGTCAGCAGTGGGGAACCCTCATTATGAAGGGCCACCATCCATTCAGCTGTGATTCCCTCCAGGGCCATGGCGACACACATCACTTTTGCCACCTCCGAGGTAAAATCCTCCCTGTATTCCTGCATATGATTCCAAACTTGGGCTAGGAAGAATCCCAAAACCTCGGGATCTCTTCTGTATTTTACTGCTAGCTGAGGGACCTGTGGAATTTTGCACCTCTGGGAGATTGTCCCTCTTGCTGGTGGGGTGGGGGCTTGGGCTGTAGCTGCCGCTTCAGCTCTTGCTGCTCCCACTGCCTGTGGCTGGGCTCTAGAAATCACTTCTGTGGTTGCAGAGGCTTCTGCTCCCCCCACTGTCCCCTCAGGTTCTCTCCCCATAGGCAAGGCATACCTTTCTCAAGCTTCATTCGGGAGATGCAGGGCCTGAGTTAGCAGGAGGTCTTCCTTGTCAGCTTCTTGCTTTGTATGCAAAGTTTTGTATACCCTGGTTTGTATGGCCTAGCACATTAAGGTTAGAAATTGAAAGATAAACATTATGTATATGTAATTGTATTATTACTGTGAGTGCTGTGTGAAAAATAGGTTAACTCAGTCATTACACTGTCCACAAAAAAGTTGATTGTTAAAGAAAAACTGCAAATAAAACATATACCAAAAAAAGAAAGAAATTTAATTGACAATGAGTTATCAGCTGTGATGAAGCACCTAATGCTTCTCTAAAAACTAGTAGATTTGTATGAAACACTTCCTGTATTTGTATCCTGGATTTAAAAAAAATCCTTACATCATGGTATCAAACTTGGACATCTAGAAAGCTAATGTTTCAAATATTCCAAAAAGTATATAATTTTTTTCATTCTTTTTCTAAATATAAACAATATTGTATGAAATTGAAGAACATTGTAAATGACTCTTTAGGTCATCAGATCCATTCCCTCAACATTGCCAGTAATATAGGTAGAGGACTATAGGAAAGTAGCAATTATTTAAGCATATAACTCAGGTTGAAGAACCATTCTAAAGTCTAGTCTTCCTGAGAGAATCAGGACTTCTGTGACTTGAGAAGAGTACCTGCTACTGATTGTTCACTGGTAAGCATTGAGATATTTGCTTTGGCTGCCCATTCCACTTCCTATTTAGTAATAGTTTGGTTCACTATAGTGGTGTAAGAAATGGCAGGTTAGGAAGAAGAAAAAGAGGTATCTAGATTTTCCATTATCTTCCTCCCTCTTAGCCTCTTCCTCAGGCCAGAGTGCTAATTGGGAATAATTTAATTATTCCATTAGTTGGTGTATATACTACTATTGAAAGTATTGCTGTATTATTTGCTTCACAATACACATACTGTAATGAGTTCTACATGGAACAGCCTTTGGAGAGTATCCTTAAGCTTCAGCTGGTTTGGAATGCTCCTGTGTAAACAGTTATATTAGCCCAAGCTGCACTGGATGCCAGTTTGTTTTCAGGTGCAATTCAAGATGCTGATTTTTGATCTTTAAAGCAGGGATCTCCAGCCTTGGCAAATTTAAGACTTGTGGACGTCAACTCCCATGGTGGGCTGAGGAATTCTGGGAGTTGACGTCTACAAGTTCTAAAGTTGCCAAGGTTGGAGACCCTTGCTTTAAAGTACTACATGAGACCTGGCATGGGACCAGCTTATTTGAGGACCACCTCTTTCTGGTTACATCTACTCAATCTGCCCTATCAAGCAAGAAGTGATGCGTTTTCTGCCCTCTTGAACAGTCATCTGACATGAGATTGGCCCCATATCTGTTTTCCTTCTGGGAAGTCCTCAAAATAGGCTTTTCCATCAACCCTGGTGTTCCCATGGGGAGTCAGCAAAGTGGTTGTGTGATGCCAAGTGATGGTTGTTCTGTATTCTCCTTAAGTTTTTATGGTTTTGTTTTTTTTATTTATGCTTGAAGTTTTTATGCTTTAATTATTTTATATATTATATGCTACCCAAAATCAAATTTTGTGAGATGGAAGATTATATAAATGTGTTAAATATTCCATTCTTAATTAGGAATATTGTAAATAATCAACATAATAATTAAATTGGTAGTACTGGGTTCTATTAGTATACAACACTCAACCCTTCCTGAATGAGACATTATTCAATCAGTTAACTGTTTGCGACACATAGACATGAAGGTAGGCGAGGCATTGTCAAGCACTAGTTGACCTATGCAGCTCAGTAGGTTCTTGGGCATTGTCCTGTGCAGGCGGTCCTGTTGTGCTGGAGTCTTGGCTTCTCAGGTGGGTGTTCCTGCTGCACAATTAGGTTTGAGTTAACATTAGGCAATTGTTTGTTTTGTTGGCTAAGGTCTTCAGGGAGTTTTCAAGACGGCCTTGGAGTTGGTCCAAGTGCCATCGCCACAATCTCCCATCCTCTAGCTCTACCTTGTATGAACGAAGCCCTGATTTTTCTACAACAATGGCTGGAATCATTAGCCAACAAAACAAACAATTGCCTAATGTTAACTCAAACCCAATTTGAATGGGCATTCTTGACAATGCTTCTTTTGTGGATCTTACCATCCTTTCAGCCTGACCATTACTAGCCAGATGGAAGGGCGTGATGAGGGCATGCCTGATTCCATGTTCGGCCAGGAATAGTTCAAATTGATTGGCTGTAAATTGTGACCCATTGTCTGAGACTGACACATCGGGAAGGCCGTGTGTAGCAAATAGTCTCCTGAACACTTGAGTGACCACCTCAGTAGTGGTTGTGGACATGAGGAATATCTCCAGCTACTTAGAGTAGGCGTCAACCACAATGAGGAAGGTTTGCCCCTTGACTGGGCCCACAAAATTGATATGCACCTGGGACCATGGAGCCCTAGGGGTTTCCCATTCCCTAGCCATGACAGTGGGAGGTGCCAGTCTGGATTCCTGACACGGTGAGCAGGTGGCAACCCATTCCGCTTTTTCATGGTCCATATTTGGCCACCAGATATAGCTTATATACTTAGCCAATACTTTCACCCTAACAATCTCAGGATGTCCCTCATGTAAGACGTGCAGCACCTTTCTTCTTAATCTGGGGGGCATAACAATCCTTTCCCCCACAATAAACACCCCTTAAGTACTGACAGTTCATTTCAGCACATATAGTATGGTTGCACATTCCCCTTCACCAGCGTTTCGGGCCACCCCCGGCCATACATAGTTCATTATTTGGTTCAAATCCTTATCTTTAGCAGAGTGTCTTGTAATGTTGGCCGCGGTAATGGGACCGGTAGCAAAGTCTTCAAGCGGAAGGATGTGACAAACTGGGGCAGGGTCCTCCACCAGGGGGGGCAGCAGCTAAGGGCATATTCATGGCCCAAAGACTTTCCGGGATGGTGGATTAGCCAGTAGCTATAAGCCACTAGGAAAATAGTCCACCGGAGCATATGGGGGGGAGCAAAATTGATGGTGTGGGGTGATCACCAGCTAACAACCCTAGTGACAGGTACGAAGTCTCTGCTGTAAAGGTAGTCATGAAACTGCTGAACCCAGAGACTGCAGCCAGCGCTTCCCTGTCCAGCTGGCTGTAGTTTCACTTGGCAGCAGACAAGGTTCAAGAGTAGAAGGCAACAGGAGCCTCCCTGCCATTGGACAGTTGGTGGCTGAGGACAGCCCCCACTCCAAATGGAGAAGCATTGAATGTCAGCACTAGGGGTAGGTTTTGTAGTGGACCAGCAATGCGGCTGCTTCAGCATGACCCCAGACCCTGGAAGCCTTTTTCCTTAACAGCCTATGTAATGGTTCTGCCACAGTTGCCTTCTGTGCCAGGAACATGCTATAGAAATTGAGCAAGCCCAGGAATACTTGCAACTTCCTTTTATTTCTGGGGGTGGGTGCATCTCTAATTGCTGCGATTTTGCTTTTAGTGGGGTGGATCCCTTAACCGTCGATCAAGTAGCCCAGGAATTCCACCATGGCATGGCTATCTGGCATTTTTTCCATTTGACTTTTAGCCCAGCTTCTCTGAATCTAGTTAGGACAATTCTTAAACAGGCAAATGTTGTTGAATAATGTTGTTTTGTTGGTAGTGGACACCAAGACGTCATCAAAATAGGCTACTACTCCAGGAATACCCTGCAGTATCCATTCCATGATACTCTGAAATAGTCCTGGTGCCACACTGATGCCGAATTGTAAACGGCAGCACTTGAACATGCCCCGATGCATGACAATAGTTTGAGCCACTGCAGTGCTGTCATTGACTGTCAACTGCTGGTATGCTTGTGCAAGGTTCAGTTTGGCAAATGTATTCCCTTTTCCCAATGAATGCAGTAAGTGCTGAACGATGAGTACTGTAAGGTTCTAGCATGCTGGAGCTGACAGGTACAGGATAGGTGCTCTGTTGCAGGGCCTTATTGAGTGAGCACTTATAGTCCATGAAGATGCAGACTGAGCTGTCAGCCTTAACCGGCATGATGATAGGGGTCTCCCAACGGGCATAATCAACAGGTTCAAGGATTCCCTGGCCAATTAACTTATCCAATTCTTTGTCAATTTTAGGTTTAAGGATGAGGGGGACCCTTCACAGTTTTACTCTAATTGGGGCTATTTTGGGGTCTAGGCTGAACAAGATAGGCATTCCTCTATACTTGCCTAGGCCATCGCTGAATACGTCCTCAAACTCCCAGATTAAGTTGTCCGCGTTGTCATCAATGATGGCATTGATTCCCATCACTCCTATGCCAAGGGTCTCGAACCATTCCAAGCTGAGCAGGCTTGGTAGAGCCCTGCTGACTACAGTTGTTTTCATGGGGCTGGAGAACCCTTGAAGCTGTACTTGGAAGGTTCTGCACCCGACAACAGGGATGCAGTTCCCTGTTATCTCTAAATCTCATTCTCTGGGGTCTTAGGTCTTCCTTCTTGATGCCAGGGACAATTCTTTTAATCATCTCCCAGGATATGATTGTTAGAGATGAACCCTGTGTCCATTTCCACCTCGCAGTTTGACCCCTCTATCTGGACTGTCACTTGAATTTTTCTTGTCTTTAAGGAGCTTGTTTGCTTGACATTGGTCTTTTTCCTCTGCTGGTAGCTCCCCCTGGCACCTGAGTTTCCAGGCTGTTGGTTTCCATCTCTCAGGTTGGGTCAAGGCAGCGGGTAGTTGTCAGGCACTGAGTGTCATGGATTGGCTGGTGTGGCAAACCTTTGCTAAGTGCCCCTTGCAGTTGCATCTCTGGCAGATTGTTTCTTTATACTTGCATGCTGCCCTGGGGTGTTTACCCCCACACCCCATGCATATAGGCTGTCTTCCTTCCACGTTGGGGTAGGTTTTCTTTTTTTCATACTGAAAATATTGAAGCCTTTTTATTAATTACCTATTGACAAACTGAAAAATTTACAAGTGCATTACCAATTATGTTTGCCTGGTTGAAAAAAATTGAAGCATTTGTGTTGTTTTGTACTACTTTATGTACAATGAGCACATCTCTTATTATAATTGTGAAATTACAGCCTGCAGACTTGTGTTGTGTCTAATGCTATTTGTAGGAAATTGTGTACATTTTTGTATTTGTTGAAACATAAATATCATCTATTTATTTTGTGGCATTCATATATCTCTAAACTTTGTGACATCATTTTCCAACACCAGTTTTAGCAAACTTTCTTTCAATTTTTCCCCAATTTTTAAATAAAGAGTAACCTTACTATATTAGTACTAAAAATAAAAATTTTCATTTTTCCCCGATTACTGTTTGCAATATACTAATGTCTTAATAGCTTTTGCTTTTTTTCTACAGAAAATTTGGCAAATCATTGGGAAAATGGAGAAATTTCCATCATGATATAAAGAATTTTAACCTCTGGCTAACCGAAATAGAACAAACTTCAGCTAAAATAAGAGTAGAAACTGATGAGCCAAATGTTTCTAAAAGCAAGCAATACATCCAGGTATGATTGCTTATATTTTTATTGTATGAATGCTGTATATGTATAATGTGTATAGATATAAATGTATCTATGTATGTATGTATGTATGTATGTATGTATGTATGTGTGTGTGTGTGTGTGTGTGTGTATGTATATGAGTGAGTGTATAGATAGAGATAATATAAATACAGATATAAATATGTGGAACAGATAGGTTGGGGTACATTATTCTGGAGAAAGTCTGTCTATATAGATAAGTGTTAACATTGAATTGGTGGAGTGATAATATGTGTGTTGCATGGTGCATATGTTTTCAATTTAGCTTCATCATTAATTCAAAATTTGTAGCTCCAAAATCTTTTTGCTTTATTTGTCATATTTTTCCTTGATTCTAACAAGAAAAGAGAATGTGAAAATCATGAGTTCCTTTGAAAAATTGTATGGAGGAGTGGTAAAAATTGTTGTTTTTCACTTCGTAGTTTCTTATAAAATTCACAAAACACTAACTTTCTTTTTCAAGTGATTACCACAAATTCATATTTTTAAATAATTTTACCCATTGTTGTGCGGCTGCTATAGATTCTTGAAAGAAGCAAACAGATCAAGGATAAATCATTGTCATGTTCATGGATAGGTTTTTGACCACATTTGGTTTCACAAACAGATAGCCCTTTTGCATGAGCTGCCCTTCCTTAAATCTCTCTCCAATAATTTATCAAAGCAAATGAAAGAGTTATATAACAATTCTATCTACTGTATTTCCTGGCCACTTAAGTTATAAAATAGTAGTAAATTCCTCCTAATTAAAAAGAAAAAGTTCACTATCCATCAGTTACAGATTTTTTTGCACAACTGTATATTATTAATTTCAAATGATGAAAATAATCCTTAGCATTACTCGTAAACATTTTTCGTTTATATGACCAATAGATGAATCGGGCAAATGATAGATGCTTGATTTTAAATGCTCTGACATTCAAACACACTGATGGTGCTTTGATTCTCTAAAGTGTTCTTCCGTTGATGTCAGTAAAAATAATAGTTAATGGATTATAGATTGTTTGATATATTTGAGCAGTAGCCTTATGTTATACTTCTGCAACCTTTAGAAAGAAATATGTTTTAGAATAATTCTATTTATTATCTTCTTTTAAACATTTAAAAGAGAAACACTCTTCTATTCTCCATATCGTGGAGACAGCATGCAGCATTGGGTATTACTCACCTCGCAGCTGATTGAACTGAGTCTGTTAATTTGCATTGGTCTGCCTCCATTGCCTTCCCACTTATCACTCAGTCCTCAGCGAGGACAGTTTGTATCGGCTACCTCTCTTCGAGAATTTAGTCAGGATCGTGAGTTTTTTGTGCTGGAATTTCTAGTTTGTGATTATATTGCCCTTAACTGTTATTTTGACGTGCAAGAGCTTAGCTCCGCTCCGGTGATTTGCGCTAACCGGGCTTCAAGCCTAGGAGCCTTTTGGGACGGCTGGGGTGATTGGGCTTCTTTCCCCAGAGATTTAAGCATTGGAGTAAATTGGGATTTCGATTGAGATTCTGAGGCGTGTAAGAGCCCAGCTCCTCTCCGCCAGAATTGCAAAAGGGCAGCAGAGCGAAGAGCGTGTTTTTTTCCCGGCTGGGGTATTTAAATTCAAAATTTACCACTGCGAGTCTTTCTAAGGCTGTTTAGAGTGTAGCACTCTACAGCTGATAAAGCTAATCGATCAATAGCAAACCATCAGGAAAACGCCTAAAAGGCTCATTGTTGCAGTCCCTGAGTCAAGCGCTCGGCATTTCACCTTATAAGTTGCCAGAGGGACGTTATTGAAAAATTGAAGCGGCGGCCATTTTTTTGTCAGTTTTTTCTTGATGCCAAAATCCCATTAGCAGCAATGTCTGACCTAGCTCAAAAGGAATCAGATTCTAGGGGCGCTGTTGCACCAGAGCCCATGGGGGACACTGAGATGCCTGGCCATCATGGGCCTGAGCATAGGGACAGGTCCCCACCTAGGTCAAAAAAGGCGAAGGCATCTAAGGCTGTGCAAAAATATAAAGGCAGAAGGGAGAAAGCCTTAAAGAAGATTTGTTCTAAGGATCAGACAATTTCCACTAAGGAACCCTTCTCTAACGTGGGACACTCCCTCATGGAGACATCCCATACTGTTCCCCTGAGTGAAGCTGCTGGAAGAATCCTCTCACCTTCTCATGTCTCCCTCTTGAGAGAGGATCTCCTTTGGGGCTCACAGCACAGCTGGTCCCCATCTGCAAGGGTAGGAGGCAGGAAAAGTCCAGAGGCGACTTTCACACCCACTGCAGCAGGCCTCAGACCTAACTTAGGCAGGGAAATAGTAGACAGGCCTCAAGTTCAGGCTCTCATTTCAGATGCCATAAGGCAAGGCATAGAGGCAGGCATTCAGAGGCTGTCCCAGAAGGTCCCCTCTCAGGCCCCATTGCTGGAATTGGATCAAGGAGACTTCTTTAATGTGCCTGAGCACACGTCACCAGTTGCCTCCTTAGAAGACCAATCCCATCCTCTATCTGAGGAAGAGGATTTGAGAGATGTGGATTTATCAGAGGATGAGGGCATGGCACCTACCCTGCCAGCTTTCAGAGGCCTGTTTCCCCAAGGAAAATTTCAATCAATTTTATTTAAGGCCAAGAACGCAGCCAAGATGGGGGTCAAACAATCAGAGGGCAATCCCAAGTCTGAGGATTCTGAAGACCACCTGTTTTCTGAGCGTGCAGCTGAGGCAACGGTGGTGCCCTCACCAAAGTTATTTGTGGACGTAGTTAAGAGGCAGTGGATTTCCCCTTCGTCTGGACCACTACCTTCAACAGTTGACAAGAAATTTTATAACGTAGGCCCTGAACTAGCTCAAGCATTAGAACTGCCGACAGTGGATGCACCTGTGGCCGCCTTGTATAATGCCACTGCACTGCCAGGTCCTCCTGATGAGGGCCTCAGGCCGGAAGACCGCAGAGTGGACATGGTCCTGCAATGTAACTTCCAGGCTGCCGGATGGGCTATCAGGGCTTCAACAGCTGCATCCTTCTTTAATAGATCCTCATTAGTATGGCTGAAGCAGTTACAGCACAGGATCCCGGCCCACGACACATGCACGCACCAGGACCTTAACAAGCTGGTAGCAGCCCTACAATTTTCAGCAGATTCTACACTGCACGCAGCTAGATTCGCCTCCAGATCCCTGGCCACATGAGTTACAGCCAGAAGACTCCTTTGGCTTCGCCAGTGGCAAGGCATAAGTAGTGATTGTCTTCTTACCAGGGCGGTAGTCTGTTTGGAGCATCATTAGATCTGCTTCTGATAGAGACGAAAGACAAGAGGAAAATCCTACCCTCTGTTGGCAGGAAAGGATTCATCTGACCCACACCTTATTTCAGAAGACTAGCATTCAGACCACCGGATACAGGTTTTACTCCTTACAGATCGCAAACCCTGTTTCCCCCATGTCGACGCCAGCAATCTTATCAGGGTAGGCAGGCTAGGAGGTCCTTTTGAGGTGGGGGAGGTCGCCCCTTCCGTTGCCCATGAGTCCCCCTCCTCCTCTCCCCCCATTGGGGGCTTGGCCCTATTTGCAGATAGGTGGGAGGAAACGTCTTCGGACGCCTGGGTAAATAGGACAGTGAGATTGGGCCTTGCCCTGGAATTCCTCTCCAACCCCCCGAGATTTTTTATCCGTAGTCCTGTCTCTAAGGACAGCTCCAAAGCGTCCCTCATGCAGTCAGCAATTCAACACCTGCTTGACATTTGCGCCATCCAAGAAGTACCTGAGGGTCAGCAAGGGCAGGGTTTTTATTTGATTTTATTCATCATCCCCAAAGCCTCGGGAGGGTGGAGAGCTATACTGGACCTGAAGCGATTAAACTGGTATCTCCACTATCGCAGGTTCAAGATGCACTCCCTACAATCCATCTTAGCTGGTGTAAGGAAGGGTGACTTCCTCACTTCAGTAGACTTAACGGAGACATATCTCCATATTCCCATCCTACCATCCCATAGACAGTACCTTAGATTCTTTTACAAGGGGGCTCACTATCAATACAGACCCGTTGGCCTTTCATCTGCCCCCAGGTCTTTTACGAAGATCTTTGCTGTCATAGCAGCTCACCTGAGGGCCCTGCCGGTGAGGATCCAATGTTATTTGGATGATTTATTAATCCAATCCTCTGGCACAGCAAGCTATGGTCGATCTAGATATCACCTTGAGATTTTTTCGGGCCCACAGCTTCTCCCTGAACAACTTAATACCTATCAATAGGCTCCTCCACTTGGGAGCTGTAATTGACACCTTACAGTGTAGAGTTTTCCTCTCAAAGGAGAGGCAGGACAACCTTAAGGAGCTGGTCTCCCAGATCCGATGGGAGCATACTGCCCCTGTGGCATCCCTCTCCCAGTTGCTGGGAAAAATGGTGTCAGCAATTGCCATTGTCCCCTGAGCCAGGCTCCACTCTAGAGAACTTCAGTGGTTCCTTTTACCGTTCCAGAAGAAGGACAGGAGCAATTCCCACTCCTGGGTGTGGGTCCCAATGAAAGTCACCAGGTCCCTGGCCTGGTGGAAATCTCCAGCCTTGGTCAAGGGATGCGAATTCAAGGAACCGGAAAGGGTGGTCCTCACCACCGACGCCAGCCTATCCAGCTGGGGCCCCCATCTACAGCGACAGATAATTCAGGGCCACTGGGGTCCAGAAGAGAGTCAACTGCCCATCAACCTGCTGGAACTGAGGGCCATTCACCTGGCTCTACTACAATTTCAACGATCGCTCTCGGGTATGCACATGCTAATTCTGACGGACAATGTGGCAGCGAAAGCCCATGTCAATCGGCAAGGAGGGACCAGGTCCAAGGCGCTCATGCCTGCCTTCGGAGGTTGTGGGAGCTCCAACACTTGGGACATTCAGGATGAGATTGGATTACCATTTGTCGAAAATG
>JANHFT010326855.1:0-18619 GCA_032467955.1 Pseudoxenodon macrops | reverse complement strand
AGATGAGAGTCTTGGCTACGGAGTTGATCTGAGCAGGGTGGTGATGTGACTGTGCGTTTAAGTAGCGGTTAGTGTGTATTTTTTTCTGGTAGATGGTGTGTCCTAAGGAGCCGTTGGGTTTTTTGTAGATTAGAACATACAGAAAGGGGAGTTGGTTGTTGGCCTCTATTTCCATAATATGCAGCCTAAAATGTAAAAAAGATTTTGGGACTCTAGAAAGAGTGCAGAGAAGAGCAACAACCTATAAACAACCTGGTTTCAAACTCTGTTTAACAATTACTATGCATGTTTTAAAGGAAATTACATTAATGAATGCATTTCTCAGAATCTTGTTTTAGTAGAACTGGTGTAGGCAGAGGAGTACTTTATGAGATTTATTTATGAAAATATGAACATGGAAGCAATAAATAGAAAAGAACAAATGGGTACAGAATGACTCCAGAATATGGGTGACTATAATAAGAAAGGTACATTATCTCCATTTAAGTACCCTAAAGTAAGACTTTCTGTGGGATGATCAAACCATATATATATCTCAAAGGATGGAATGTGCTCAAAATTTGCAGTGTAATTGAAACCATGAAAAATGCTAACAAAGAATATAAATAGGAAATCTAGAATTCCAATATTTTGGTAAGTAGCTAATTATTGAACTTTTATCTCTACGGTGTTTTAGAAACTAGAAATACAGCTTGCTACTTCCTTAAAGTAGAGTTAAAATATTGATTATTGCAATACAATGTGTTTCAATGACTGTTAAAGGTTTAACAAATTTCAAAGATCAGGATTATCTGCAAAGCCTGAAGACTGGCTTCTTTGTATGCATTCACAATTAAACTGTGTACATTTAGACAAAAATATTATTGGGTTCAAACAGGTCCCAATTGATTAAAAGATTAAACCTACTCACATAAATAAGTAATCAGGTTGACAATGCCCTCAATTGGATATAAAATCAAAGATTGCTTATAACCTTTTGTCTGGCTTAAGTTGACCTGCAAGGATGGTAATGAGTCACTTATACGTCTCAGTGGATTCCAAGAGTACTTTTTCATTCAAGCTAAGATCATCTGATGAATTTAAAAATAATTGAAACTATTAAAGCTTCTATTTTTAACAATTGTATAGATATAAACTGGCTATGAGACAGATGAACATTTAGATATATTATCTTTTATGAAACAAAATATAAAAACTAACAAGAAATAGAGAAATAGATAAGAGTTGAAAAAGATATGAGATAGCAGTGCAAACAAATTAAAAACAAAAACTTACAAAAGGTGATTTCCAAAATTTATTTTACAGAAGAAATAGTTAAAGCTTAAATTCAATCCTTACTTTAGCATTAAACTATAGCTTCCATTGTTTCAAACAATTTACTAGTCATTGAATTCGTATATCATGGTTTGATTTTTTTTCCTGTTTCATGCAAAGGGAGTTGGACATTTATAGTGATATTTCTGTTCATTTATTTGATTGATCTGGGTTTTTCTGAATGCATGAAAAAAATCTCCTACTTTTGGGAAACAATTTTAACTTTAAACCATAAGAACGAAAACTTGAACAAACGTACTATTGAACATTTTTCAGTCATTTTTGTTATATTGCTATTTCTTTTCTTTTAGTGATGATGAAGAATATTTGGCTCCTGAAGATGTTTACTTTTTTTTCTTTAATTTTCTTCTTAGCACTCCTGTCTGTTGCAGGTAGGATATACAAACATAAAGGAATTCATTAAAAGTAGTATTTGTTGCAGTTGCTACACAGTACCGCCTAGAAACAAGTAGTTAAATAAAATGGATAAGTAGAGAGGATAAAAGGGAAAGGTTATATTTTTAAGAAACTTTCTCAACTTTAAAACTTGAGTGCTTTTGGCTTTCCAAAGATTTTTGAGAATGAGAATATCTACGTGAGTTTATTTTCCAAGACAACTGTAATATTTTTCCTTTAGTTCTCCTTTAGTTAATAAGAAGGGATTGTGGTCTTAAGCCAGGTTCTACTCCTGGGAGAAAAAAAAAGAAAGATTTTTTCTATAAAGGTAACCATTTGAAAACTGTAGCTTCTCAGCCTAACTTTGACTGGTGTGATCATCTATCTGCTGACAAACTGTCAAATATTAAACTTTGCGTCTGCTTCAAATAACTTGGTCTGTATTTTCTTTGAAAGACCTGACCTAGATTGAACCTAGAATTTTCTTATAACAGAGCCTATGCTTTCCATAATCATTATTTTAAAAATCCCTATTATCCTTTTGCTTTCAGTCAGCATTAAAAAAAATACCTTCTTGTTTTTCCATATTGTGGAAACAGCTGCTTCCTTTAGACAGGTAAAAGTGCTTCAAATAAAGTTTCCTGTCATCTTTCATTTTTTCCTTTCAGATTGACCCAATAGTGGTATTCACTTACCTTCGCTACCAGTTCAGGAATGTGAGCATGCATGTGCTTGCTTGCTTCGCATGTGTGCGCCGCTTCTGCGCATGCACAGAGCATCTTTGATTATGTCTGGGAGGGTGGGTGGAGCCTCCTGCCACTGCCACTATGGTTCACCCGAACTGGGGTGAACCGGTAGAATACCATCACTGGATTGACCTCAACATACTCCTGGGAACTGATAGGTCCAATTGTCAATAGACTATGTTCATTCACGACTTAATTGTGGATGAGCAGGTAGACCTGGCATGCATGACTTTAATCTGGGAGGTGATATCCCATCTCAGGAAAACATGGAGGCCAACCCCAGAGGTTTTTATGGGAGCTTCTCCAGCCTCAGATTGCACATTTTTGACAAACACTATTGAGAATACCATAAAAAGTTACTCTATTTTACTACAGTCTTGATTCAAAGCAGGCAAGGCATTGTGTAGGTATGTGTTATAAATACATCCTGCAAATGGGGAAAATGCTTGTGTTCTTTAGAGTGTGAGTTCTTTATTTTTTAATGAATATAAAATCTGATTTATTTTATCTTCTTTTTTCCCCAGGAATTAAACGAAATGTATGGGGTGATACAGAGTGTATTCAACTCGGAGGTATTTGCAAGCACTTGCCTTGCAAACCATTCAAACGAATTGGCTTTTGCTTGTTTACAAGCTATTGCTGCAAAGAGTAAGTATAACATGCATGTCTTTGTTTCATTCTTATTCTATTCCAGAAGCTGCTCACACTGCTATGAAGCACAAACCAAATTAATCACATCATGATTCAGCCTAATCAATTCCAAGGGAATTTAACAGGTTTGTGCCATATTAACAGGGCAATCATTTGAAATATAGGCTAAAGAAATTCAGGAATCATGCCATTCCTGTTGAGACTGTCTGTAATCCTTGAATGTCACCATCTGCCAGAAAGAAACCTTGACTTCGACTTTCTCAAAAATAACGAAAGCTCTAAATTAAATAGGATATACATGTACAAAGAAATAAAACTGCAACCTTATGGCAAAGAGGAAATCATGGGACAAGAAACCTTTTTTGCAATGAGATTGTGAGAGGGATCAATATTGGACAAGTGCTTTTTTAAGTGGTTTGTAAATAGTCTAGTATTGGAGGTAGCTACATATGGCTGACACCATACCATTTTTAGATTAACCGGATAAACATGCATTACCTACTAGCCACACAGCTTCTGTAGAAACTGTATGAGAATGAAAAAATTATATTACTTTATTTTAATGCCAACAGTCTTAGGCTTTAATATATTCAAATATTGTAGATTTGATTTTTCTTCAATTCTTTCTCCCATCACACAGATTTCTTCAATAGTTTAACAAGTGCCTTTGATAGCTACAACAACTACAAAAACATTTTCCAGGTCACTTTCTTGGTTTGTTATTTGCATTTGCCCTTTAATTTTTAAAACTTTAACCACTTTATTTTATGTCTATAGAGATTCTCAATTATCCAGGTCCTGGTTGTCCCAAAGGTGCTTTTTTTCCAAGAGGCAACTGGACTTTCTTGTTTTTCCCTGAAGGCGTTTCACTTCTCATCCAAGAAGCTTCTTTAGCTCTGGATGGTGGGGAATGGAAGGATTTATACCCCTTGCAGACAGCTGGTCATCTGCATTATTTTAGAGAATCATCAAGGCCACTTGGAGGTTTTATCTGTGTCCTCAGAGTCACCTGAGTAGTGCAAATGGGTGTGGAGCCTTCTTGGAACTGCTAAAAGGACTGTGTTGTACAGTAGATGATATCATATCCCTATCCCTCTGTTGAGAGAGAGAGCTGTTCAATTTTGACATAGATAGCCTCTTTGACCCCTCTTTCAAACCAGGGGTCCCCTTTGTCCAAAATGTGGACTGTAAACTATCTTCACCACTTTGTTTTCTTTGCTTGCCCACCCCATGGATAAAACACCCAGACATAAGCTGAGCAATGTGGTATATGTAATACAATACAGTGAGATATGTGCAGATCTGTACTTTGGGGAAACAAAATTAACTTCACAAATGCAAAGGAATTTCGCATAGGAAAACAAACCTATCAGGATAAGATCCAGCAGTCCATCTGCACATAAAGGACAAAGGCCACTGTTTTGAAGACAGCAAAGTCCATATTTTGATCAGAGAGGACCCCAGGTTTGAAGAGGAGTCAAAGAGGCCATGTATGTCAAAGGGGGAGGAATACAACATCAGCTATCTCCTATCTACAGCATGGTCCTTTCAGCAATTCCAAGAAGACTCCATGCCCATTTTCACTACTCAGATGATTCTGAAGACACAGATAAACTCCAAGTGGCCTCAATGGCTCTCTAAAAGAATGCATATGACCAGCTGTCTGCAAGGAATATAAATCCTTCCATTCCTCACCATCCAGTCAGAGCTGAAGAAGTTTCTTGGATGAGAAATGAAACAGGTTCAAAGAAAAACAAGAAAGTCCAGTTGCCTCTTGAAAAAGCATCTTTGGGACAACAATGACTGAGAATCTCCATAGACATTGAAATTTAGTAATTCAGAAAGGTTGGTCACTTCACTGGACAGTATCTAGCAGAGAAAATCCATCTCTAACTTGCCCCCAGTCAATAAGCTCTTGGCTGTTGGATGGAGACCAGGACCTCCTGTACGGATCATAGGTGTCTGTGAAGCTGATGCTACACCTTTTGCTGAAGTCACTAACAAATGATTTTGTTTGTCAGTTTCAGATAAAAGAATGATCTGGCTTTCTTCTACTTCTGGATGTTTTCTTCTGTGTCAAACTGCAAATATAAGGATAAGGTCTACTATGAACACCTGACCATGCACAGTCTTTGTATCCCCTTTATTTTATTGATTTGCCCTTCTGGTGCCAGAATGGGACATCTGGGCACCACCACTTTCCCATGGCCGTGTCACCAGAGCCACATTGGCGTGGCCATTTCAGCATGGGACAATTCACCACAGGAAACTTGCCATAGGAAAACTCAATGTGGCTCCTTTGGCACCTTCCTTTGTGGGAGGTGGCCATCAACCATAGCATCACAACAGGCTACATCTCTGGATCAGGGCCAACCTCCTGGGGACTGGCCAGTAGGTTGGGTTGTGGTGATTCACTCTGCATGGCTGTCTGTGGTATCACCATCACTGCCACACACAAGAGGCACATCTCACCTGCCGCACACTAACGAGGCAGGTCATCCTCCTAGGCTGCATTAAGCCATTTTTTCCCAATGAGCCCTTGTAGGGAAAAAGAAATAGGCAGGATGCACCTTTTGTGTACAGGCTGCACAATGGCAAGACAGGTGGGATGTGCCTCTCATATCTTTCCCTGTCACTGTGAAGTGCTGTGGGGGCACACCAAATTGTCCTGTGGTGAGTTTCCCATGGCGATTTGTCCTGTGCTGAGATGGTGGTACCAAGGTGGTTACACCAAGGTGAGTATGGTGACATGGCCATGGCAAGTTGGCAGCTCCTATGTGGTGGTGCTGAGATGTCATAGACCCTTCTGGTACTTCCACCATAGTTAACATCCTTTTTCCTTTCTATTTTGTAATCTGCATAACAGTGCAAAAGATATACTAATAATTGTATAATTTTGATGTGGCATCTGATACAAAGATCCATAAATTCAGATTTATCAGCAAAATTAATTTTCCTATATTGCTGCCTTTTTCTATTCATGAACTAGTTTATGATAGCATTTAAATTGTTGTTAAAGTTAGGGTAGAGTGAAAATGAACTTGGGTTTACATCGCATAGAACCTTACTTCTCCATAGTGAAAAGTAACGCATGATATATTTTTTTATGATACAGACTGTTACTGATACTGGTAAAGAACCCTCCTTCACAAAGTGCGCAAAGTGTTGACACTCTTGATAGGGCAGAACAATGGAAAATTGCCTCACTTTCATTTATTAGAATAGTGTCATAAAGACCAAAGTGCTTGAAAAATGTCCCAGAAAACTCATATCGTCTAAGACCTTTAAATCTGTAGGCCTCCAACCATCCAGAATATATATATATATGTGATGGTTGCAGTGTCCCAGGGTCATGTGATCATATTTTATGATCTTTTGACAAGAACAGTCAATGGGGAAGCCAGATTCACTTAACAACCATGGTACTAGCTTACCAACTGCAGTGATTCACTTAACAACTATGACAAGAAAGATAACAAATTGGGGCAAAATTCACTTAACAACTGTGCCAGTTAGCAACAGAAATTTTGGGCTCAATTGTGATCATAAGTAGAGGACCACTTGTACAAGACATTGAGCCTCTTCTGCTTCCCACTTCTTTTTCAGAATTTCATCACAGATTTTCCACTTTGGTCCTGTTCATTCTAACAAAGATAGTACTCAGATTTCAAATATCCTAATTATTCGCAAACTATGTGTTTTGTCTACAGAAATATTGCAAATTTTTCCTACCAAATGATTTCAATTCATATCCTTTTCTTTAGTAACATTTGTGATCTAATATCAAACGGAATATCTCTTGATATTAATGACTGCAGAGAAAACAATAACTAATACTTGATTATTATTTCTTTGTCATTGCCAAAATGTTTTGACTATTTACAGCATAGCTAAACAATGTAGCTGTATCTCTGCAATAAAAACCATTCTATGACATTTATGGTTAATTGTCTCAACATGTTTGGTGTATATATACTTTCTGTAATTCCTGCTTCTGTCATTTCTTCTTCAGACCCTAAACATTCATTAATAAAGAACAGTTTGTGACATGGATCAGTTATTAAAGGAACCACATTACCATAATGTGGATCAATTATTAAAGGAACCACATTACCATAAAAAAGAAAATAGGAAATAGATGGGGAAACATTGATAAAGATTCTCAATCATCCAAGCAGACATGTCTGAAAGTTGCCTGAAGTTGTCTGAAGGTTGAATTATTGCAACTGGACTAGTTGCAATGATTCAACTTTCAGACAACTGCAGACAATCTTCAACATCTCTGCCTGGATGATTGAGAATCTTCATAGACATGTTGCAATGCACTTGGTGGAGGGGTCCCTTGAGGTGTGGCAGGAGTTGGTACATTCCAATGACTCTTTGCCTAACCACCTTGCGCTGAGGAAGCTGTCTGGATGGGTAGTGAAACACCTCTGAAATTAAAATTTAGTCCAGTTGCAATGATTCAAACAACCTTTAGATGGGAAAAGGTACAAATACTTTGAAAAAATATATTTTTTAAATTGATCTTCTGTTTGGTACCAAATAGTTATGTTGAGTTTACAGATCACACATGGTTTTTCCACACCTGAAGAAGATAGCATTGAAAATCAGCCATGAAATAGCTAAATTTTGCACTTTGGGGGTGGGGGTTTCTTGCAGGTGGGACGTTTCTCTTACCTCCTAAAGCCCAATTTCAAAAGTGATAAAATTAAGCACTGATTTGCTAGCTGATTCCTAAAGTGCTTTTCTTAATTGCCTAAGGCCACCATGAACATGACATGTGGCTGCATTCTGGTGGTGGTGAATTCTTCCTTGAGTCAAAAATTATATCTATTTGTTTTGGTGGTTTCTTACACCTCAGGTACTGATTGCATTGTAATTTTTCATGGCTTTTTAATGTATGATTTTAATATTACTTTCTATTTTATATAGTTTTAGTTTTTGTAAGCCCCTAAGAGTCATGTGTTTGAGCTGGGTAGCCATAGAACCTGAATAAAGAAACAAACCCTTTTGGCAACAAGTAGCCCATTCACTCTTGCAATAAAATGGGCAGCAATAGAAGATCATGTGTTAGAAGGTTGGTAGGCATGTTTGGTTGACTTGCCAAGCAACTCTAACCTGGCAGAGAATCCAGGAGCCATAAGGGGTCTTCCCATGTTCTATACTCTACCAGTAGCATAGAAAATATAATGATATTAAAATAAATGATGGGTAATCTTCCCCAAGGAGCCTTAAGCAGCTTCTGTTTAATACAGCACTTGGTCCTGAATTGGGGATTTACTCTCCAATATAATTCCTAATAGGATCTCTCCAATTTGCTCTAGATTATTCTTTATGCCAGTCAACCTTAAAAGCCTAAACTCTCTCGAGATGACTACGCTATTACGCATCCTGCTTTCATACCCTTAAACAACTTGGGCTTCCTACTGTTGCCCCATTTTTCTCATGTGGTCACAACTGAGTTAGCAATATTTATGCCCAAGGATATATATTATCACACATTAAAAAGTGGATTAAATTTCTGCATTTGGAATCTCTCTGCCGAGCCCCGATCCGAGGCTTGCCATACCTGGGGATGGTGGTGGTGGAAAGGGCACACAGCAGCACTCAGAGGAGATGGCGGGGGCAGCAACAAGCGAGGCTACGGCAGCAGCAGAGAGATATACCGGGGCAGTGCCAACCACCCACTCAGCAGCAAGCTGCTGTCCTAGCCGGTTCCATGCCAGCAAGGAGGCAATGGCAGCAATGGGACTTCTGGGGAGAGTGCCACATGGCCGCTCGCCAGCTGATTGCTTCCAGGACATTGAAATTTGTCTCAGGCCCGGCCCCGCCACTGCAGCTGGATGTTTGCTACTGGCGGCTGGATACTGTGTGTCCAGCGGGCATAGCTGGCCAGCCAGAAGGTGTGGTCCTGGACTATAAAGTGTGCTGGAAGGCGAAAGCTCCCAGGGCTAACTTTGCCCGTAATTGTATGTGATACTCAGCATGTACCAAGGCTTCGGCCTATTGTTGTGGATTAAAGCCTGGGTTACTGAGCTGCTCAGCTTCCTGTGTGGTTACTTTGATCCATACCCAGTCTGGGTCTGGACCATTTGAGAGAAAGTCAGTGCTCTTCTTTTTGTTTCCTTTGTTTCCTAGTTGTCTTCCACTTCAGGGTTGACTAAAGAGAAGAAAGGAAGTCATTGCGATGGCTGAAGGGGAAGGTGTCAGAGGTGGCTGAGGTGGAGCCTGCTGAGGAGGAAGCAGTGCTCAAGTCAGAGGCTTTGGAAGTCAGCGCACAACTGGTGGTGAGGCTGAAGGAGTGTCAAGTATACAGAGTGGTACAGTCGACAGAGGGGCAACAGGGCCCAGAGGCCCGTAAGGCCCCTAGGTCTTCAGAGGAGTGGTGGCATAGTACATTGGTGACTGGGATTTCTGGGCTGCGGTTGCCTACCCCCTCATTCTGGGGGTCCTTTGACTGAATAGCGGGAGAGATGATGGATGGGTGATGATGAGGGGGAATGGAGCTATTCAACCACCCCGGGCAGTAGCACCATGGATATACTGCAGGAGCGGTTTTCAGGACAGCCATGGGAGATGGAAGCAGAGGCTGCTATGACATAGCAGCCATGCAGAGCAGGACCCCAGCTGGCTCCACCTCTGCAAATCCGGTTTCATTTGGCTAATCCAAAGTTTCACCTGGACCCAGCTTCCAGCCATTCCCTTGATGCCATGCAGAGGGGCCTATGGGAGCAGAGTACCTCACTAGCTAATTTGGTAGTACGACTGGAACAGCCCACAGAAGGATCAACCATAGTGGGGGCCAGTGGTAGCTACGGCCGGAGGTGGTGCCCAGGGTCCCAAGAACTGGCCCATTGTGCACCATTTCCTGCAGCAGTTGAACCATGCCAGGTGATCAGGTTCCCCATGTGGCCACCAGAATATTGGCCCCAGAAGATTATGTGGGGCCCACCACCATTGCAGGTTACATTCAACCAGAATCCCAATCGGGTGGCCTTGTTCCTGAGCCAAGCCATAAACCTTATGGACCAGTATGCTTGCTTGCATCCCTCACATTGGGCAATGGTGGTGAACATAACTGCGGTGCTGGAAGGTGAGACTGCTGAGTGGGTGGCGAACTTGCACAGAGAGCATATCCAGGAGTTGGCAAATATGGGTCTTTTCCTGGAGGTGCTTTGAGTCCGGTTCGAGGATGGGTCCCATGCACAACAGGAAGAAGGAGAACTCCTATCGCTGAAGCACATGGGCCAGGCCAGCAGAATATGTGCAGGAGTTCCACTGGGTTGCTGGCAAGTTGAGAGCCTGTCTGGAAAGGTTGTTGGTCCATCAATTCAGGGTAGGCTTGGACTATGACCTCTGACAGGTCTGTATTTACCAGGGTCTGCAAGAGTGGTTTCAGTCTGTCATTGATTTGGATGAGGTGTTATGGGAGTTCTGTCCCAAGGGGAACATAGGCCCTTAGCCCCAGAAGGCTGTGGAAAAACTGACCGGTGGCACGTGACCTGTCTCTAGCGCCACAGGCCCTATGGTGAGGCCTGTTCAACCTCCATTATGGTGTTTCCAGCGTAACCAACTGGGACACTGAATGCAAGGCACCTTTATTGCAGTTACCACTATTACCAGGCGGCAGCCCCGGCAAGTCCGTAAAACATCCCTGGCAGACCCCCAAATGATCTTGGGAAGCACAGCAAGTGGAGAAGAGACAGTGGGGGGATAGGTTCACAGTGGTGCCCTAGGACAGTGAGGACAATGACCTGGATGATCCAATGGTAAGCGACCCCATCTATTTTTTCATCATTCCCATCACCATAGTGGGGCCAGAGTCAGCACAGTGTGGGAGGTACGGGGCACTGATAGACACAGGATGTACCAGGTGTCTCATGAGCCAAGCTGTGGTTGCTGCACTAGGGATTTGGGTGCTGGAGATGGCGAAGCTTTCATGTTTCAGCAGGTGGATGGATCATTGCTGGGGGGACTCCTGCTACCCACCTCATGAGCTGGTGTGGTTGGAGATGAGGGAGCATAGGGAGATATTTAAGATCCAACTTGGCAGCCTAAATGATGGAGTCTGTTATATTGGACCTGTCCTGGCTGGATAAGTGGGGCCCCATGATCTGGTGGAAAGGGGGGGGTAGAGGAAACTAAGGATGGGAGTAGACCCCGCCTCCCACCCCCAAGAGCAGGCTCAGAGATGGGCAGAGAGTGGGACAGGAGAGAGGTCTAGGGAGGCCCCAGCAGAAGTCCGCAGCCCCTTCCCCAGGTCTACACTTTGGCATTCACTTAATCACTGTGATATTTGCTTAATGACAGTAGCAAAAAAATGTTAAATTGGACACAGTCATGTGATGACGTGATTTACTACCTTCATGACATGATCAAAATTGTGGGCTCAATTTATGTCCATAAATCGAGACTGTCTATACCCCCTTAGCCTGAAATTCCGTCCTCATGGATCTTCATCCCTCCCATGCTTCAGAAAACAGGTAAAAACTGTCCTTTTCTGCTGAAATCTAAAGGAGGGAATATTCTTTAACTCACTGGATGCACACACACACACACACACACACCAAAAAATAACTCACCTTTAGAAACTGCTTGCTGGTGAAAGGCTCAACTGAAAAAAGGCAATGTTAAATATATGACTAGAACAGGTCCATTGGGATACTTAATTTTTTATTTCCTTGAAAGTAAAATATAAATCATGTAAGACATACATTTATATAATGTTATATAAAATATAATTAAATCTATCCATCCATCTTTAAGTAGAGTTTTGTAATAGCAGTACATGGTCTTATTTTCTGTTCATGCTCAGTGTAGTATGAATAGCAAGCTTTAATTTATGATATCGGAATACTGAATAATAAGAGCCATATGTTTATAATCCTTGCTTTTAATGGGAAAAACAGTTGTAAAATTACTTAAGCATTCTTAGATCATTAAAAAAGGTACATAAGGTGTTCCAGGAACTTCTATATTTTGCTCATTTTGACATTGGAGGTCAAGCCTCGCTGGGCCTTCCAAATAAAATAAATAGGATGGAATACATTATTGTGTATAAATGAAATCAGAGGCCAGGTTCCATTCTTCATCTTGAGACATCAATCTGTGTTACCATGATTAAGAAACTCCTTTCTCTAAGAATCTCATCTAGTTAAAATATATGGTCGATTGCACTATTCTTTCTTGCTTGCTTACTTGGTTTCTTATGTTTCTATGCTGTTATCTAGGAAGATAGTAGTTTCATCTTCATTGCCTATGTTCAAGGAAGGCTACTAGCCATCTGTCCAGAGCACGTTGATTTGTATCCCTGTATTGATTAGACTATTGGAATTAATCACCTAAATCAGTGTTTTTCAAACTTGGCAACTTTAAGAGGTGTGAATTCCCAGAGTTGAAAAACACTGGCTTCTATACTGCAAGGGGCCCTTCTCTACAGTATGAATCTATCGTATATCCTGCCCATTATGCAGTTTCAGATGTATCCAACTTTAACAGCATTTAAAAAACAATATAACATATAATATTAAAAATTGATTGTGTTAAAATGAAGTTTAACTATTTTGACTCACTTAAAGAGGTTGCCCTTGAAGGGAATGTTGACACTGCATCAGAGATAACATTTTGTACTTTATAACCATTTTCTATAGATCAGTGATGGCGAACATTTTCGGCACTGAGTGCCCAAGTTGGAATGTGCATGCATGTGCTTGCATGTACATGTGCTGGAGCACCAGAAATCCAAAGACCAGCTGGCCAGTATGCACATGCTTGTTTTATGGCTGTTTCTGACCATTTTCAGGTCATTTTCCAGTACTCTAGCGCCCACAAAGACCAGCTGATCAGTGCGCATGTGTATGTCGGAAACCAGAAGAGCAGTTACTGACGGAGTGCGTGCCCACATAGAGGGCTCTCCGTGCCACCTCTGGCACGCGTGCCATAGGTTCGCCATCACAGCTATAGGTATCAGTATCTCTATTTTCTACTGCTGGTGCTGAACTGCAATGGCACTATATAAGAGGTAGTTATTTCTTTTTAAAGAGCTTAAGGTTAGGATATCTGAACAATATCCTTCCGCATTATTCTGCTTATACATTAGATATTCAAATCATATTAATATTGAATCAGTCATCAAGCAGATTGATATTGGTGCAAATGCTGGATACAACCTTTGCTGTAATAATGCCCGATTTTAGAACTCCCTTCTTAGAAAAGATGAAGTTGTCTGCAATCAGGTTTGACCTTTCCTCACTGATGAGATTTGGATGCACAAAAATATCAGAAATTCACAGAACATTGGTATTGCAAACAAGTTTTCTGTCTCAGTGCTAGGCTTTATAAACAACAAGATATCAAGTTCATTCCTGGAAACTTGTGTAAACATTTTTAAAGACACTGTATGCATACAGACAGATGTGTGTAATTATGAATCCATATGTGATTTTCAGAGATATCTTAACAAATCTGTTAGTATTAAGTAATCCATATTCATTATTTCTATCCATGAAGATGATGCATAGACAAGCTGATATATTAGAGAAACCCTGATCCAGATTTAAGTTATTTTTTCATTGTATGATAAACTGTGATTTTTCAAAGCTCTTTTGTTCTTCAATTAAGTCCGAAAATTAACAGGTCCTTTATATATTTTATATTTATATATTTTAATTACTATTAACCCAATGAACAATGCAATATAATATTACATGTTCTGTCATAATAAAAAAAATGTAACAGCTAAAAACAGAATTTGGCTCATTTTGTTATTTTCCATTTTGAAAATATTTTTTATTGTGCTGTACTAATTAAAAAAGAAAAAAGAAACAGAAATGGCAAAACTGACTTGTTTCATCTCTCATGAAACAACAAGTACTTCTAGAAACCCTTTATGGACTTTTTGTTGAAAACGGGCAAAAGTAAAGTGATAATTTATGATTCTGATAATTGAAAAAGGACTAATTAATTATTTTAATAACAAGCAGGAGCAGGGATAATGAGTTGGTTTAGAATTATTGAAAATAAGTTTAAAGTTCTGTATATATTTTTGTTTCTTTATTATCCTACTTCACTTTTTACACGTTCTTTTTCTTATTTATATTTGTCTTACTTCATATTTTTTCTTTACTGCTGCTAATTGGTTTCTTAAAAGCCAATAAAAATTATACACATAGGTTTGTGTGCATTTAGCAAATGGAATGAAGAAAAGCTATCTGATCTGCTGGCTAAAAGTGTATTCTTTTGAAACTGGATTTTTGCCACATAGGTACATTGTACAAAACTGAATACTTATTTCTTCCCCTCCTTTCTGTATAATTAGGCTTCTGCTCTATATTCCTTCCTGTTTGGCGGGTGTCCAAAGTTTAATTAAAGTTCAAGAATTTAATGTAGGAGACAGCGTCTTCTGGAAATATATGATGATAACAGATAACCAATATTGGCAGTAATCATGATGGGGAAACACAACACATGCTGAGACTTCAAAAGGAAACATATTAAAATTTAACCCCAACTCAAAAGTAAATTATAACAAGTAGACAAGAAGACACAAAAGATTGGAAATTGTTTTACTTTTAAAACAACTGTAGATAGGAAGATAAGAATGCAGGGACTTGGTATTTAAATCTGACGTGCTAAAAAGATTGAAAATCATAGTTTAAGAAATGTGAGATGACTCAGCTGAGCATCACATGCTGCAGCTATCCAGACAGTCTATCACAATGAAAGATTAACTCACTGTAAATAGTTCAATGAAAGAGGAAGATAGAATAACAGGTGTTTAAAAGACTGAAAAGCAGAAGAAGGAAACTACGTTGAAGCAATTGAGGCTTCCCATATTTTCGGTAAATAACTTAGATAACAGCCACTTTTGCACATAGGGCAGATCACATTTGGTGAAAGTGAAAGACTGAGGAAGAGTAAGATAATTCAGGTTACTTTGTCATTTACCTGTGATGGAATTTAATCAAGAATGACTCTTTTGATCCTATTATCATTGATCCATAGCTTAGACTCGCTGTGTTTCTCAACCTTGGCAATTTTAAGATGTTTGGACTTCAACTCCCAGAATTCCCCAGCCAGCTTTGCTAGCTGGAGAGGTTTGGAGGACAGATCTTGACGGCTAAAGGCTTTTTTAAATTTTACATTTATTCTATTATATTGTTGACAGGACCTCATCTTGAGCAGTTGATGTATGATTTCTGGCCATTGCGTTAGTTGTATTAACATTCATTTATGTTTTATGCAAAAAGACCAGTAAGACTTAACTCTTAAAATGTAAAAATCCAATTCTATGCAAATTAGAAAAAAGAAAACATTTGTTTTTTTAAAAAGATTATATTTCAAATAAATATATCATAAAATATCTGCATGGATTTTCATGGATTTCATCATACTTCATTAGCATGATGAATGCATTTTCCTGCAAATTTTGTTAACATCAGGTGAAAAAATGACATCATTTCAAGCAATATAAAATAACTGCATACTTTTCCCTAACATATACTTATATTTTGATTAAATAATTCCATCACAAAATGTACAGATTTTTAAATAAGTTACTTTTTGGTTTGTATACGGATTTCGTTAATGTGATGTTAATAAATGTCATCCCGATCCTTCTTATCTCTATAGATGATTTAAATTCCAACTCAACTTAACTTAGACCTGACTTCACATCTAACAACACAGCATTAGTTAATTTAAATATAAATTGATTTATCTTCAGGAATATATCCAAGATTATATTCTAAGGTCTATTAACTATAAAGAAGTTAAGGGTAGCAACCAGTTTAAATGACTTTTGTTTCTGTTTTTTTTTTCTTTAAAAAATTGTATTAATTAAAAAGGTGCTTTCAGCAAAGCCATCCCCGGAGCATAAGTTAAATCAACTGCATACTTTTAGTTATTACAGAATTTGCACCTGATTTCCACCTATGAAGACCATCAGACATCACTTAGTTCTCCTTTTGTTGGTGATTTTTCTGCTTGATCCAAGTAAGATGTTCATGTGACATTGAGTGGTTTGAAGTATTGACAGACTATATAATTTTATTTGCAAGTATTAGAGTTAAGGGACACCTAGACCAAATTAAAAATGGAATTGGTGAATGGATATTCACATTAATCAAAGACAAAGAAGGACAGCTGTCACATGTAGAGGCAATATCATTTGTGGTAAAATAACTAATATTACATCCAGTTTGTAAGTCTCTTGGATATTCTACATAGAAATGGTTGGGAAAAAATACTGGACCAGTGTAGTCTTTAAAGAAACCTGAATGGATTCTTTCATATGAGACATTGTTTTAATTCTTATTGGAATTTTACATCTTTTCTACAGGTTTCTCTGATCCTATTCGGACTTCTGCTGCATGTTTTAAGGCTGGTGGGGAATGCCTTGGTGTCTTTTGTATTTGGCCTTTTCGAAATACTGTTGGAAAATGTGGCAATATATTTTCAAGGTGTTGTATGTTTTGATACTGCATTATCTGGGCAGGAGTTCTCAGTGGATATAAAAGTATGGATCTATTTTAAATTATGTCTTCTGGGTGTGTGTATGAAAGCAATTTGCATCAAGATTGCCTGTGAATATTCTCATGGATCTTCATATTTGTAGGTGTTCATCTCTCTCTTTCCTGTAAAAAAGGATTACTCTGCTAACATGATTTCTAGGATTAGGCACAAGTGCATTAGAGCTAAAATGTCAATAACTGAATATCTCTCCTCCTACATGATGGTGATTTTTCTGCTTGAATATTATAAGGAATAATATTCCTATTAGAATAATGTGGTGGATAACCTAAATTAAGTATTACTATCTTCCAGCCAAAATGCTGAAGTAGCAATTCAGTGGCATGCAATATTGGATACCAACCATCAAGCCTATCAGAGCAGAAATTGTTATTATTGCTACAGCAATTAATTACCTACTATCACCTAATATCTCATAGGAAATTGGCAGGTCTCAGTACTAGATAGGTGAACTGCCATTGATTGATATCATAATTTCATTCTAGTTATCCACAACCATTTTGAATGTTGATGTTCTGTTGCAATTTTGTGACTTAATGCTAAATTGTGACACTGCATTTAACATTAAACCTTTATATTCAGAACTATAGTGGTTATATTAGTATCTTTGATTTATTGGTAAGAAATGAAATAAAAAAACAGCTCTTGTGAAAAGTATAAACAAGTTTCCTCTGACAAACACAATGAAGCTAGATAGCTGTGTTCACATAAAATGCTGACTGATAAAGTGACTAGCCTATGACAACACAAGTGAATGCTTTCTTTATATATACATATATCATGTCAATGATATATATCATGTCACTGCAGAAGATTGGATTTTTTTGGAGGAAACCATGGTTCAATCACTAGGGTACATGTCACTGAACCTAACTTTGAGTTCCAAATTCTTGCCTACCAAATAAATTTACAAATCATTTATTCACAATTCATGTTTGATTTGGCCACATCCACTTCTTTGTCCTGATCTGTTTTTGACAATACATTTCTTTGAATTTGCACACTATTAAAAACCAGAATGGGAAATGTTGAAAATGCCTTGTATACTGTATTTCTCTAAAACTGGCAAATGCTTGTGATATAAAATTCTGTCTGTCTGTCTGTCTGTCTCTATCTATCTATCATCTATCTCTTTGTCTCTGTCTGTCTCTCTGTCTCTGTCTGTCTGTCTCTCTCATCTAGATTTCTGTCTATAGCTATATTTTATATCATTTATTCACTCACTTACTCACTTTTACTTCAAGTACCTATGGCCTACAACCAGCTCATCAGAGATTAAAATCCAGGAAAAGCTTCCTTAGGTCAATGGAAAACTTTGAAGAATTTGAAAACAGAGTTGGCCTAGGGACAACACCGAATAGAACCAGTGGAGGAGCTGGCACCTGGGTCTAGTGAAAGCTGGGAAGTATGGAAATAATTTAATAGGCCGTACAAGGGTACAACAAGATCCAGAGACCCAGCTTCCACCTTTTGTGAATGTGGTGACATGCAGAAACAACAAATATGTATACCTGCAGTTACTGTTGCTAGTTTCTGGGCAAGATATGTTTAACTTGTACATATTTTAATCTTGTATGTTATATTTTAAATGTTATCTCATATAGTATGCCTTACTTTAATTGTGATGCTTCCAACACAAATAAACAAACTTCAAGCAACCCATTGAGGCACACATCTTCTACCTCCCTTGTGTTCCACTTAGTTCAGATATTAGACAGTTACAGCTGAAGCATAGCATTGCCTCAGTCAATAACATGTGCTGGGAAATTATTGGAGGATAACTCACAAATCTTCAACAGTGATACAATAGTTCAGGACCTTATCCCAAAGGTGCTTTTTCAAGAGGCAACAGGACTTTCTGATTTTTCTTTGAAGATGTTTCGCTTCTCATCCAAGAAGCTTCTTCAGATGAATGACAAGCAAAACATCTTGGATGAGAAGCAAAATTTCTTCAAAGAAAAACCAGAAAGTCCAGTTGC
>JANHFT010326635.1:0-18748 GCA_032467955.1 Pseudoxenodon macrops | reverse complement strand
ATTACTGGTTGTACACCGCCCTGAGTCTTTCGAGAGAAGGGCGGTATATAAATTTAATAAATAAATAAATAAATAAATAAATTATTTACTACTTATATGAAATCATTGGATGAGGACAACTACAGATAGTCCTGTAATGAAGCCCCAAATTTATGTTGCTAAGCAAGACAGTTGTTAAGTGAGGTGGTCCCATTGAATGACTTTTTTGCCACAGTTATTAAGAAAGTGCAGTTGTTAAGTGAATCCAGCTTCCCCCATTAACTTTGCTTGTCGGAAGTCAGCTGGTAAGGTTACAAATGGTGATCACATGAACCCAGGACAGTGCAACTTTCATTTGTCTTGACAACTGTTGCCAGTTGTGAAGCATCCCAATTTTGATCACGTGACCATGGGGATGCTGCAATGGTCATAAGTGTGAAAACCGGTCATAAGTCACTTTTTTCAGTGCCATTGTAACTTTGAATGGTCACTAAACAAATGGTTGTAAGTCAAAGGCTACCTATATTGGTTTGCAATGAGGCATCATCAAATTACTGATGATACCCAATTATACAACCCATCCCAGAAAAGCATGAAGTCCTAAAGCAGTGTTTTAAACCTCTAAGAGATTGAAAAGGTCAAAACAAACCCAAGGAAGACAGAGGTGTTGATCATCCGTAAACATCTTGCCTATCTGGAAACATTGGCCTTGAAGGTTGCTCTAGACAGGTCCATGTCTCCCTTTAAGAAGCGAGTCCATAAACTGGGGGTCTCCCTGGAGTCACAGCTTCTTCTTAAACAGCAGGTGCAGGCCATGGCAAAGGGACTTTTTACCCACTGGGTCAGGGGTGGGTTCTAACTTACCTTGCCGCCGGTTCACTTCCTCCCACGCCATGTGGCCGCGCCTCATGGGTGCATGCATGCTTCACATGCACGTGTATGCGCACTACAAAACAATTACCAAAAAATCCCCCCCAAAAAGCCAAAAACAAGATGGCAACGAATGCACAGTGCCGGAAACTCGACTTCTGCGCATGCACAGAAGAAGAAAAAAACAGAATTTTTTTTCCCCCAAAACAAATTCCCAAAAAAAAGATGGCGGTGTCCACGGACCAGAACTGGTTACGTGATGTCACCAGCGGCTTACTACCTACTCTATAGAACTGGTCCAAACAGTAGGAACCCACCTCTGCACTGGCTGCACCAGTTAGAACTTATTTGAACTTAGAGGTCCTGGTGATGACAAGAACATTGCATGACTGGACTACTGCAGTAGTGGGCCCTCTATGTGAGGCTGCCTTTGAAGATAACCTGAAGCTGCAACTTGTTCAGAATACAGCAGCCAGATTCCTGGTGAAGGAAATCTGCTACAGCAGCAGCCCCCAACCTTTTGGGTACCAGGGACCAGTTCTGTGGAGAGAGGTTTTTCCATGGACCGGAGGGGGTGTGGTTTCACATACTGCCTGCGTCCCACAGATGGGGTTTCATTTGTTTGCGTAGCCCAGTTGCTGGCATGCCGCAGACCAGTGCTGGTCCACGAACCGGGGGGTTGGAAACCCTTGTGCTTTCTTCTGTACTGCTGTGTAGTAATTAGTCTCATGGACAACAGATTTCCAAGCCTGATTCAGGGTGCTTTTTTATCACATATAAAGCCCTGCATTGGAACAACAGTGGATGATGTCAATGACCACTTTACTAAATATGATTCTGCCTGTCCTATCTTTACAGCTGGAGAGGGCCTGCTCTCCCTGCAAAAGAGGGGCTGTAGTTCAGAAGACAATGCTGGTCTCACATCATTGAATAACCTGCCCCTGAGATACATGTTATATTTCAAAAGACTCTGAAAACCATCTTGCCTCAGCAGGCTCGCTTGGTCCTTATGAGGAAATGTGAGCAAAGCAGAAAAGCTCTATGTTGTTGAAGTCTGTTTAATAGTATACTGTGGTTTGTCGCACGGTCAGCCAGATGTTTAGACTACTGCATTTGGCATTTTTATCTACCTTCCAAGGGGGCTGGGATAGGCAGGTGTTATTTGATTGTGTTAAAGGTATTAATGCATGATGTCAGTCATAATGCTGCCTTTTGCAATTGACTGATGGTGATTTTGTCAACGCAGATGGTGTTCAAATGGGGCTCTGGAGGGTTTGGGATTGCACTCAAGGCACCTATTACTATTGATACTATCTTTGCTTTATTTTGCCACAGTTGTACTACTTTTACTTGCAGGTCTTTGTATTTTGTGATTCCCCCACAGACACACAGACACCCCCAGTTCTTTCTTTTCTATTCTGTTGTCTCCAGGCACTACCAAAGATTTTGTTTTTCTTATGGACAATTGTTAAGTCTGTGTGGCAGATACTTCCAATGTTTGCATTTTAAAGTACCAGAGGACTTCATCTTCTTCACTTTCTAATTTGTCGTTCCTGTTTGCAAGCAAATGGTATTTCTTGCAGATATTGCAATGTACCCTTGTTGCTATATTGTCGAGCCGTTTTCAGTACAGTATATGTGATCTCCTTGCAGCAGCTAACTAGGCGGTCCACTGTTTCTTCAGCTTCTGTGCAGGGATAGCATTTGCTGTTTGTTGCTGTCTTCTCAACTCTGGCTTTGTATGCATTTGTTCTTGAGGCCTTGGTCTTGTGCAGCTAGAATTAGCACCTCTATGTCTTTCTTCAACTTTCCTGCTCTTGGCCACTTGTTGTTATCTGCTTTGCCTGCTAATGTAGTGGCCATGTAATACTTTGCCTTGCCATGTCTTATTTCTATTATTTCTATTGTTCATTAGTCTTTCTTGGAGGCCAGCTTGGTCTCTCTACTATTCAGTAAACTTTCATGGTGTACTACCGTAGCTTCAGTAATCCTCTTCACTGTCCTTCAGATATTTTTATCTTGCCCTTTTTTGTCTTCTTCGACTGTCTGGTGTACTTGCAATGTTTCACACCCACCTAGTTCCTTGGTAAGTAGAGTCTGTCAGTGTTACTGCATGATTCATCATCATTATTTTTCTGGTCTTCTAATATCCAGGGCTTTTAGTTCTGCTTGAATGCAGTCCACTATTCCAGCTATGTATCTAGTGACTAGAATTGCCCAGGTGTTAATTGCCTTGGCAGTATTTCTTCTGCTGACTTTTTAAGATCTTCTTCACTCTCTTGATGTATTCACTTCTAACCTCCTTCTTGACTTCAGTGTACTTAATGCTATATTTGTAATGTTCTTCTTCACCAAGACTCTTGATGTTATTTCCATAGGGCATTTTGATTCTTTCAGGTGTTTAAACTAGTTTTCTTCTATTGATGGTAAGGATGGTGCGTTTGTCCAGTCCAAACTCCACTGAAATATCTTGGTTGTATATACATTGTTGATCAGTGACTCTATTTCAGATGGTGGTTTTTTTATACAGCTTCAGATCATCCATGTAAAGAAGGTTGGATAACTTAGCAGATGCTTTTGATGCTTCATACTATGCCTGACTTGTTCAGTATTGTTGACAGAGGAATCAATGCAATGACAAATAGTAGTGGTAATAGAAGTTTTCCTTGAAATATTCCTCTCTTGATATTAACCTCTCCCAGTCTATCATCATTGACCAGCAACTGTGCCTTCCACTGTGCCATTGATTTTTGCACAAAGCTTCTGATGTTTCTACTGACTGCTGTTATTTCTAGGCACTTGATTATCCAGATATGTGGCAAAGAGTTAAATGACTTCTTGTAATCAGTCCAAGTTACATTCAGGTTGGTCTTCCTTCTCTTGCAGTTTTTCAAAATCATCTTGTCAATTAGAAGCTGATTTTTTTGTTCCTTTGTTATTTGGACAATTTCCTTTCTGACCAGATGGAAAGAGCTTCAACCACATGCTGTTGGACTGCATCAGCTACAACACTAGTTAGCAATTTGAAAACCACCACACATTTGAAAACCTTCAAAACCACAGCTGAGAGAAATTTGAACCTCTCTGAGAATAAGAGGAAAATTAAAATTAAAATAAACTTTTGCAGAGAAATTAAACTTTTGAGAAATCACCAGACTGATTTCAACACATTAGTTCCAACTGAGAAGATAGACATCATTGCCATGATTTCTCTTTACCCAAACTCCCTATATGTTTATGCTGAGGAGTGTTTTGGTGCTTTTGAGATGAGAATCTAAGAGAAGGCGCCCATGTGCTATAGTGGTTAAGGCATCAGGCTAGAAACCAGGAAACCATGAGTTCTAGTTTCTCCTTGGGCACAAAGCCAGCTGTGTGACCTTAGGCCTTCCATACACTCTCAACCCTTGGTAGCAGGCAATGGCAAATCACTTTGGAAAACAGCTTGTCCAGGCTATCAGTAGGAATCAACAATAATTCAAAATGTGTTTGTGTTTGTTTGTGTGGGTGTGTGTGTGATATCTGTGTGTCTGTGTGAGAAAGAGGGGGGGGAGGGAGAGGGAGAGAGAGAGAACCACTCAAGAAATATAGATTTACAGAATATTTACCATTCATGTTTGCCTGCTATTCTGTGCCATCTGTCATATTAGCACTGCTTATCTTCAACCTTTTCTGGAATATATGGAGAAATTTGAAATATGCTGCAATCATATTATTGCTACTACTTTGTTTTCACTTTCTAAGAAAGCATCTAGGATCTATTTGCAGCTCAGAGGGATTGCTGGAAATGCAGATAATGGAGGTTGACATTTCACTTTTCAACATTTCCATTTCTTCTTTGAAAAAAAAATAGTTTTAACATAAAAAAAAAAAATCAGGAGAAGCCTGACAGGCAGTAAAAAAAAATACTGTAGGTATGAACATTATTGCTCCCATTACATATTTCTGCAGAATTCTAAGACGCTTGGGAATGCCTCCAAAATAAATTGGAATAAATTGTTAGTCCAATTTATTTTCGAGGGTCCAGATTTAGGAATGATACTTCGGTTTCTCACTGTTATTAGCCAGTTTGAAGTTATTTCAAGATAAACAAAAATAAACAGATGACTTAGAAAAAAATAGAAAACGGGGACAATCATCTCAGAGGAGATGGGAAGTTGTAGGCCTTCCTTAGGCATGAAAACTGGATGGGTGGCTTTGGGCCAGTCCCTCTCTCTCAGGCCAATCCTGAGAGGTTTTTGTTGATGTGATGGGGAAAATAGAGGAAGGATAAAAGAGTATTGTATGTTCGCTGCCTTGAATATATATTAAAAGTGGCAGGATAAAAATCTAACAATAACAACATCTATCTGCCCACAGCTAATTATTTTATAACTACCTCTTAGAAACATTTACTCTTGGCATTTTGTAAGTTTTTGCTTGTTTGTTTGATTGTTTGGCTGAAAATGTGCCAGGGTAATTTCAGTAGCATAAGTAAATTCCTACTTTCCAGATTTACAGTCTTAAGTCTGGGTGCACCACATTTGTGTTTTAGCCTAATGCATAAACCTAATTATTATGCTTGGTTAACCAAAATCCGTATGTAATGTTCTAGATGAAACCAGCCATTTCTGATTTATTCAGTAAAAACATCACTAAAATCATGGATGCATTATTTGAAAAAGTTATAAGGTTAAAGCAGGCAGAAGGAGAAAAGAAGCAAACGCAAGTCCGATGTGTAAGGCTAAATAGAGGTTCATAGAAGGATTATCAAGAATCCGGGACAGCCCACATTTTCTGGTTCTTCTCCCTGATAAATCACTGTCTCTGACATTGCCTTTTGTGGGAATGTCTTCTAAAAATGTTCCAGTGAGGATGACAGCTGTCATTTGTCAGGGCTTGGCTTCTACCTCAAGTTGCATCTCTGAATGATTTCAAACACACACAGACCCACACACTGGGTCTTGCAGAAAGCAATCATGCTTATTGTATCCATTGCCAAAAAAATAAACTCGATTGGGTTTTTAAATCAGTGATGGAGTTGTGGCTGGCGAGTAAATGGAAATAGCAGCCCAGTGGGTTGTAATAATCACAATATGCAATAATCAGGGGAAGAGGTAGACTCAGACATCTGTTACGAGAAGAGGACTTGTCTCTATTTTCATCTGTGAACAGACAGAGAATTTGAAGCAAGCTAAGATTTCAAACCCTAATTAGGCCCAATGGTAATTAAACTGGGTTGGTGTTTTTGTTTTTTTTAACGTAGGGACCAATCAGCATCTTCTTGCCTGCAGCCCAGCTTTTTAGCAGTCCGGGAGTAGTATTGAAAGAGTTGATTGCGTCCTCTCCTTTGGCTAAATGTGTTTGGAATGAGAAATAAACCAAGAGAGATCAAGACTCTTCGTTTCCTGCCACTTTCAAAGTGACAAGCTGCCTTTAAATTTGACTGTGAAATTCCAGCATCATAGATAAGCTGCTGACTTAAAACTGCTTTTATTAATGGGGAAGAGTTTTTTAATGGAAACTTGCAGCAGATTTGCTCCAAGCGGGAAAAGAGCTGAGGGGTGTGCATGTAGAGACGGTGTGCAGTTAATTAGTTGTGCCTGAAGACAGGACAGGTGGTTGGAAAAAAGCTGTCTTTCTCCAGCTAATGAGAAATACACTCTGCCTCCCAGCCTGACTTTGGCTCTTGTGGATTTAATGGTGGTAGGTGTGCAATTTATCTGAAGTTGGCCTGGGAGATGTCCTTTTAATCGGGCCACTTTAGGGTACCGCTTCGTCTGTATAGCTGACGAAGCCTATGGGAGACAAAAACTGTAAAAGGGAAGCCGTTCTGAGATGCTGGCTCTAGATATGTAGCCTTCCTTACAACACAGAGCCAAGATAATGGATGCTTAAAGATGCCAAATTGATGGAAAGAGATAGAGGCCTTTTGGCAGTGGTGGGATTCAGCCAGTTCGCACCATTTTGGGAGAAGCGGTTGTTAACTTTCTGAGCAGTTTGGTGAACTGGTTGTTGGAAGAAATCATTAGGACAGAGAACCGGTTGTTAAATTGTTTGAATCCCACCACTGCCTGTAATCCCTTAATTCAGGGTAAAGTTGAAGTGATTAGATGGAGCTATGCATTTACTGGTCGGATGCCCTTCTTGACACCATGTGGAGTTCACAGCAGATATTTTTTCTTAGCACCCTAGGAGAGAAATATCTGCTGCTACCTAGATTGAACTCTCAACCTTCCACGTGGGAGGTGAGTATCTTTACCACTAGCCACCACACTGCTCAATGGAAGAACTAATTACTACCTACTAAAATAAGGTCTTAGGTTTCAGGACATATTCATTGCAGAACAGATCTCTGAAGAGTAATAATCTGAACCTCTTTTAGGGAAAAAGGTCTTTTTTGTTCCTCCTTTATTATCTTTGTTTTTCTCTTCTACTCATCCCCAGTTTTATAGCGGACATTAGCCACTTTGTAGGTACTTACTATTGCTTTGCCACTTCAAAAGCAATACCCCATCTGTAATATCCTAGGTCTAACTGGCATAATAGAGTTTAACTGGTTACTTAATCTACTTTCCAATCCTTGCTGAAATAGGAACTTTGTGTCTACTTTTCATCAATTCTGCATTTGTAAAAATAGGATTACAACACATTTCAGAAGGAATAACTGAATTTCTTCTGTTCCAGTTTCTAAGAATGTGCTGTTTATCAGATGCGTTTACTGTAAATGCAGCCTACAAAAATGTGGGCTTTGTCACAGAATATTTTCCCAACAGTATTGTTTTTACCTGATCCTTGCTTGGAAAATATGTAATAAAAAATCCTAAAAGGCAACCAGCACCTGCACCAATAACAACTTCCACCACACCACGCAAGATGCTACGAAGGGTGGACCCTATAAAAAGAAATGGAGAAAAAGTCAAGGAGATATTTTAATGTAATTTTTAAGTGATTTAAAAAATGTAAGTAAACAATTTCTGCAAAAATTAGGAACAATATTGTTTAACCCCCAAAGGTTGTGTCATGCAACTGAGATGGGTGACCATATAAATGGCAAACATAATTAAATGTTAGGCAAGCAATCAAATTACAACCCCATATGGCAGCATTGCCTCTTATCAGAATCTGAAAACCAAATGCATGACAAGTAAAACAATCAACACCAGAGGGCTCAAAAGATTTGAAAAAAAGTCTTCAAGTTCAGACTTGAAGAAATGCTCTTTTCTCTTTTTTCAAGTCCCATAATAATGTGGCTTAAGAGATATTTCTTTATTATAAATATTTCCCACTTTATTAAAAATATTTCTAATCATGATAGGAATATGCTCTGGCAACGTTTTGGAATGTGTCACATTTCTATTAGATTGTCACCTTCACCCCATTTGGGAAGGACAGCCTGGCCACATGTATAGCCATGGACCAGTTTCTTGGGTCTTGGATACTTTTCTCTGCTACTATTGGCTTTTTATGCCCCCCAGGGGAAAAGAACCGGGCAGAATTGCCAGTGCTATAGTTTGGGGAAATCCCTTCAGTTCTGCAGCACATACTTCTGCTTTATTACATAGTTCCCTGCTGTTGATCATGTTTTATAGTTTTCTTGTCAATGTGGGCTTATTGAGCTTTCAGAATTGAAAATCGGAATGACAACTAAAATACTGTCAACATGATGAGCCTGCTAAACAATTGATCAAATGCACAGCAAAGCAGGAGACGTTCTGTTAGATTTTGAGGAAGATGCTCCCATTTTATCATGGTGGGGCTGTTGAGTTTTGCGAGACCCAGCTTTTGAGCATTATGACTCATCTATTTACAGTCGCTCAACAAAAACAAATGGAGTGGCTAAACAGAAAACAAAAAAACAGTGAAATCAAGCTACAAAAGTTCTTATTTGCATCTACATTTTGGGACAAACTATAGATTCCTGAATCTCTCATAATAGAGATCAACCATTTTGTTTGTGTGTAAAAAAAGATAATGTCAGTTAAGTACTGTATACAAAAGACCATTTTATTTGCTAATTTTTATAAACCAATCCTGAAAAATTACATCATGAACATTTGAGGGTTCCAGAGACTGCAAAAGGGAGTTGAGGTTTCGTGAACATCATGAGTTACCCCACTGAATTATGTGAGTATGATTATTTGCATTTCTGATTTGGCATATGTTACATCTAAATATCACCACAATATATAAAAAAGTGGTAACTGTCTTAGGGTTTCAATATTCTACTGATTTATTTTAATTCAGTTATCACTGTTTTGCTTTCTCCTAAGAAATAAAGATGCTACAAATAAATCTTACTGCCAATATTGGCTTTTAATAATTCACCTCCCACTTTCAGTGGGTAAATGTTCTGTTTCATCAGTTCTAAAGTGTAGGAATATTACCTGAGGAAAAAGCCATGCCCAAGAAAATGTTAAAGCCTGTGATGGCTACAATGTCATCTATACTGGCAGCAGCTATTAATAAACTTGGAATTCCTTGATCTACACCAAAACCTTGTCTCTGTAACATCAGCATCGAAAGGACTACAACAGCTGGAGATACAGCACCTAGAACAAATCTGAAAAATGTACACACTATTGGGCTTCATCAAGAAATAATATTCAGCCATTTTTAAATATGTCAAGGTTTGTGGGAGACAGCAGAATGTAGATGGTTAAATAAAGTACTGGTAGAAAGATCAGTTTCTTTCCCATAACAGTTTAGAATGTTAGAAAACAAACACGCAATAAACAAAAATGAGGTGGGTATGGTTTCCTATCACAACTGCACTATTCACTAAATACTCTGAACTTTACAAACATTGTTATGATCCCCAATGGTTATGATAGGCCTTTCCCAACTTGTATTGGCTAAGGATTAAAGGAGCTGTAGCCTAATATGACTGGATGGGAGGCAGAGTGAGGAAACTGGGGTCTTAAAACTATAAAAGATCTAAAGCTTCCAGATACATCAGTACAATCAAGAGAACATCTTTTGCCTGTTTCATCCCAACATTAAAGTGATTTTGGGTGTGTTAACAAGGAAACTGCAAGTACTGGGTTCTGATTTACATCAACTGTATTTATGAATGGAAGATAAGAAGTATGTATAGTAAAAAGGGAAAGAAATAACGTACTTGGCAAAAAAAAGAAGCAAGGATCACCTCTTACCCTAACACAAACCCCCATACCCATGGGAATTTCATTAAAAAGTGAGATATAACTGCTGCTGAACATGCTTCAATGATGCAGGGTCCCATGCATAGTCTGAAACAGACAGCTTTTAACTTGTTCAGAGCCTGAAATACAAGAATATTCTATAATTAATATTACTCATCTTTAGGGCCAGGAAAAAAAAATTCCAAGTTGTTTTAATACATTGACTGGGTTTACCCTTACAATAAACCATGTTTTTTGCATTAAACCCACAACTTCTAAAATAACCCCTTTGCACTAGGCTATAAATAATGCTCTAGAATTGAGTATGTAATTTTTTACCTGGAGATATAATATATGAGTTTTTCAAATTAGAACAAAATTTAAAAAGTACTTTTTGGTTACTAATTAGTTCAAATTAGCCACAAGATTTAAAAAGTACTTCCACACACACACCCAAACATATAACAGAACACGTGTGGCAAGCATATTATTGCTCTAATAGAGTGGATGCCCATTTTTATTCTTAATTTAGACTAGCATAAACTTTAAAAAGGGATACTGCAGGGAAAAAATTCTCATGTAATTGTCAACATAGCATGACATTTAAGGGAATTTTGGGCCCAATCCAAAACACTTTTTTGTGCCCTAAGTATCTTCTGGAAGAAGCAAGAGCAAACTATTTCTCAAGATATGACCAGAGGTGGGTTCTAGATATTTTTGCTGGCGGTTCACTCAGGGTTTGCACACGCAGCAATCAAAAAATAGCTTCTGCGCATGCGCAGAAGCAAAATCCAAGCTGGCGGCGCCCACAGAGGTACCAATAGAACTGACTCTGTGACATTGCTGAGCTACTAACAGTTCTAAAGAACCAGTTAGAACCGGTTAGGAACCCACCTCTGGCTATGACCATAATAGAGCCTGCCCATATGGTCCCATGTTGTAATAGCCATTAGATGAAGTGTTTCACCTAATAAGCCCTCTATCCCTGCTCTCCCCAATGAATCATTAAATGAATGTATGGGTCATTAAGCAAAGCAAGGGATGACTCCAAAGTGGGGGAGATTCTTGGAGGCCAGGTAGAAGCCCAGACCCACCTGCCCTGGCCCTCCCAATGCCTAACGTACCCTGAGACACCCCATGTTCTGCTTCCCACCCCTTAGCCCCATAGGCCTTTTCCCACTCCCACTGGATCCCTCCAGGCCTTTGGCCTGATTTCTATAATATGGCCAAAAGCCTCTCATGTTTGTGGAAGTCATCCACTTTTGGGGTTGACTTTGAGGGAGCCTTTGTCTTTGCCTTGAATGTTTATTGGTAACAATAAAAATCTTCCTTCATAGTGAACAAGGACAATTTTCAGGATTATTTCAACAGGGAAGCAATCTGTCTTTATTCTCCATGCTTTCAAGGCCCTTTCAAAGGCTTCGTCATGCCTATTAAAAGTAGGGAAATGGCGTAACAGTATTAGTGAAAGCACTTTCTCTTTTTTTTTTAATTGAGGTGGTTGGGAAGGAAAATTAATCAGTTGATGGTAACACTTAAATAAGCCCTAAGGACTATTTCTAAATGTGTGTTTAGGTATGCAAACGCAGACACTTTACATACGTATACCTAATCTAGCTATGTATCAGTTTTTATTTTAAGTTTTTATAAGCATGATGGGAACTTATTCCCCCCCCTCCCCCGACACAGTAGGGTCCGATCTAAATTTTTCTTTCTTTCACAGGCATAGCAGGTAGGAAATAAATTCCACCTGGGTGGCACTGAGAACTAGTCCAAGGATAATTAATGCTAATCACACTAGGAAATGGTAATCTTCCTCTTTCTTCATATTATGCTCCATTTCTCCCATCTGTGTCCTCTATGACTCAAAGTAAAAAATGGAGCTACGTACTACAGGTTACAGGTTTTCACAGTGTTTTGCTATTTGTAACAGAGACTTTTGAATTTCTTAAGAAGCCTTTAATACTCCACCTTTGCGTCAAGGCCAAGACCAGCTAGAGACAAAATAATCGAGAGGGCAATATTTCTGAATATAACTCCCCACTGTACTTTGATCACGATCACCTTACTGACGTATTCAATATTTCTGATGAGAAAGCCAGCAATCAACATACCTAAATGGAACAGTGATAACCACCTGATTAACTCTTTTAGAGACCCACATAAAATCTGATAATGATGTTTCATTTTCTTTGTTTACACAAATAAATATATTTTACAAACGTTTAACGGGGAGGGAAGGAAGGAGAGGGACAGACGGAGAATATTGTAGGAAAAATAAATGTAACAAGTTAATAAAAAGAATCAAGATTTACAGCTTCAAGGATAAAACCACAGACCTGTTTCCCGGCCTTTAGGGATCCCATTCTAAAGGTGAAGTTGTTACCTCTCATGGCAACGTGATACAATAAGGTAGACAAGCAAAAGTCATCTTAATAATACTTGGCTTGATAAGCAACAGTAAAGCTAATTAAGTGTTTCCCTTCATGCAACTGTGTTAGAAAACCCTGGTCTTGTTAAGGTCACCCTTTCTGCAGCTTGTCACAAAAATTGGCACTGAGGGCCTAAGATGGCAATTCCGTAGGCCAGGCTTGTTTGACAGTCTATTTATTACAACCCAGAACCAACTACAAAAAGCAGAATCGATCCATAATTCTCAACATCTATTGCCCCTCACAGGCAGCCTTCTGAAAGATTGAGTACATGAGTGATCCATGAAGGAAGCTTTCATAACAATGGTTAATACTTCTTTAAAATTGAAAGTAATCTTTAATCATTTGAAATACTAGTCTGGAAGAACCTAGTCTACCTAATGAGAATGAAATTGGCACACTGTTTATTGACATGATGCTTACCAAGAAAAGGAGGGAGAGGGGGCACTCCCGGTAGTTTAATCAGCTGCATAATTTTGCCACCAATTACTGAACAAAAATAGAGGCATACAATTCCGAAGATGCTCCCACCAGGCAAACTCTCTTTGCCTGTAAGACTCCAAATTAGGCCCCAGATCACTGCTCCTATTGCCACTAGGAAAAGAAAGTGGGGTGGGGTGGGAAGAAATGAAATGTTAAATATGAGACTTATCGATAGTCAGAAAAGAGAAAAATCATCTGTACGATATGGAAGCAAAATTTATTCTTGTACTTTTCCCTATTTGTGATACTATTTTTTAATATTGTTAAACACGTTCTGCCTTACCTTAACTTAATTTTTTTCAAATGTTACTGTTTATTTCTTTTGGGGGAGTATTTATTTGAAAAGTAGAAATGGGGGGAAAAGAAAATGGAAAATAAATTAAAATTAAAAAATGTTATATATGTTTATATATATTTATAAATGTTATAAATGATATGCAACTCATACATATCTCCATGTAAAGATAGTGCTTTACAGTAGGGTTTCAGCAAAGAATTACCATATTTTCTTACAATATTGGAAGAAACATGAATGTTACGTACACACGTAACATCAGAACTTTATTTCACAGAATGATGGAGTTTATAATTTTTTCTTTTCAATCTTGAATTTACTTATTGATTGATCAAATTTATTCACCACCTATCTCACTATCTAAATGATTCTGAGCGATTTACAAGAATATTAATCTCTTAGCAATATGAAGTATCCAGGGAATTCATTTCTGTTGTCCGGTTGTCAATTTATGTATAGTAATTTTGTAATTAAGAATATGAATATGAACAAATTAAATTAAACTGTGCCTTAAAGTAAAATTAAAGTAAGGTACCTAGTGACTTTTTCCCAGAATGTTACAATTAAAAGATTGAAAACACTTGTATGAATTATTATATATCAAATAAAATGATATAAATGATTCCTTTTCTGTACGAGTATAATGAAGTCCAGTGTGGCTGAAACACACACCTTATTCAACAAACATCTATTGAATTTTTTGATAAATGTTAATACACTTTCCTTTGTTTAATCAAGCATGAATCTCCTATTTCTTATTCCATTCAGTCTCTAAAATGCATATATCAAATTGATTTATCATCAACATATATTAAAACACTAATTGTAATATCATAAACATTACTTATTCATAATATTATTCTGAAGCTTAAAATGTTGCATATCCCTGACTTACTTTTAAAATTATTACAAAAGGAAAGGGAACATTTGCCTGGACAGTAGCAGGAATCTATCCACCTCTTGGGAGGCAAAGTTATCACTTGAACCATGCAATAATTTGACTTTAATCTTTCCCAAATTCAGATAATTCAGTCACGACTAGGTGTCAGTACCCTAGGTGTCAGTAGAAATTGTGATGATGAAATAATGACAAAGTAACAAAATGTAAGGCACAATCTCACACAACAAATTTAGTCCTTTCATTATTGCATTCCAGAGTTGAATGTACATAAGTCAGTTGGACAGTTTGCATCCTGATAGCATGACTGTATTTTTTTCTGTGGCCTCTCCACATGAACAGCTGAAATGAGAACTCTATCACTCTAAATATTAACCATGTGTTCTGAATAAATGTGGAGTGGGAATCAAGCCTGAGAAACTATTGTTAATGTAGAACAAGCTCTGTGAGGCTTCTGCCCTTCAGGGAGTTTGAGACTATGTTTTCTACAATTCCTAAGAGTCATACTCATAATCACAGGGCATCAGAAAGGCACTAAAGTCGCAAAATGTCCTTTAGGACAGAGTTCCCCAACCTTTCTGGCTTTGCGGACTTTCCAGCTTTTTTGGGGGGGGAGGGGATTGTTTTGTGCAAGTGGCTAGCAAGCACCCCTGTGCGTGCTTGCATGGTGGCACATGTGTGTGTGTGTACACTCAGCCACCATTTCTGCAGCCCAGTTGCAAACAGTTCAATGCCCACTAGTGGGCTGCAGCCCAGAAGTTGGGGACCTGTGCTTTCTTTGTTAATAGCTAATGCATTTAAGTAAGATACATACCGTATTTTTCGGAGTATAAGATGCACCGGAGCATAAGACACACCCTAGTTTTTGAGGAGAAAAATAGGGGGGGAAATCTGCCTACCAGGTATTCATCTGGCTAGCATCCTTAGTCTGGTCAGCTTCAGCACATTATTTTATCCCCTGATTAGGACTAGGAAAAAAAAGCTACTACAGCACAGCTGATAGAGAGAAGCAATTAACAAAGCAAAAGTTACTTCTTTTTATTTTTTGTTCCCTTTGGAGTTTTATTCCTGCACCCCTAACAGTGTTTCCTTCTTTCGTATTTCTTCATTTTTTTCTGTTTTTATATATTTTACTCTTCATTGTATTATAATAAATTCTTATATAAAAATGCTTTTCTCTTTTGCTTTACTGTTTCTGCCACTTTATATCATTTATGTATTCCTCCAATTTATTGTATTGGTTTGATAAGTTCTGCCTGAGCAGGTGACAACACCTCTCTTGACCTTGGACGACTGGAGCTCAACAAAGTTAGGCCTCAGAGACTACCAAGGAATACTCAGGACTCTAGGCAAGCTTGACAAGTTCTTCTTATCAAAAAAACGATGCTAGCAGAAAATGTCTACACCGTTATTACATTTTCTACACATAGATACCTACACTGTTGTTTGTATGTTTTCTTTTGAGCTTCACAATTCTGGGGGTGGGTGGATGGATTTTTAAATCGAAAAGTCGTTTTTAAATCTAACCTGAGCAAGGATTTTATAATCCGAAATGCCCATGATTGAAGCACTTTGGCTGAGAAGTGTTTCCAAAGAGACAGAGAAGACAGCTCAGAGAAGAGGTGAAATCTGAAAATCATTACGTTGAGCAGAGTTAAATTAAAATGGAGAGACTCAGGAGCTTGAATGGAAATTTAGGGAATGTACCTGCCATTAACCTGACTTCAGATTAAACAAATCCTCTTTAGACATTCCCCTTGCATATAATCTAATGTATAAAAAAGGCACAATGAGAAATATTCTAGCTCCCTCCCTCCCTCCATCCTTCTCTCTTTTATCCTGATCCTCCTTGTGTGCAGAAAGCAGCTTCTGTGGAGTCAGGAAATCAGCCCCTCCTTCCATCAATGGTAGCTTCAAAGGAGTGCGGATTCTTTATAATAATCCATCATTGCACAGTTTATCAATATATGACAGGGGTTTCCCCCCACCCCCCCGAGAATCCATAATTAATTCAGAGTCTGTATTTGTATCTTGCTTCAACTTCAGTTGAAAGGTATTTCAAGTTGTTATTTCACCAGGTCTTCAGCTGTATAATGGTGAGGTGGTGACTAAGAACTTGCTGCCAATTTCTTTGTGTTTTAATTAGCGACGCTCATTTTAACATAGCATGCAGGCATTGGTTCCAAGAAAAGAGCTGCAAGGATGATGGTCTTTAAAGATCTGGTACCCATTTTTAAAAGCCATCTTCCCCTTCTTATAGCTTCCCCGGATATTTGCCCCCTGTCCCTACGCCTTCCTTGTCTTGAAGCTATCTGCCTTAATACATGCACATATTTGATGATATTCATACCCTATTTGATGCCAGTATAGTGATAGACTGAAGAAGGTCATCAAGATGTTAAGATGGTTGCTGAACAAAGGATCAGAATGTAAACAAACTCTTGGAAGTTGGTAAGCAGGAGTGTGATAGTGTAAATAATAAATTCATTATTGACAGCCTGGAGACAGAAATTCCCTTTTCTATCGCCACATCTTTTTTCATGCTGAGTGACAGCATTCAAAGCTGTTGGTTCAATGTGTCTTTCTTCTATATTCCTAAGGAATAACTAGAACCCTTCACAAAGTTATGCATGCTTAAGCCCGTTACTGCAAACAGTGTCCTCCTAAATATGTTTTAACTTTAAGTAGGGAAGAAAAAGTTCTTCATAATTTAATTGGCTCTTCCTTTGCCTAATCCCACCCTCAACAGTGTCATCAATATCTTGCAGATATTTGTCAGTTGTCAGCATGGAACGCAGTGGGAATATATTCAGTAGATTATCCTTTCCACCAGCAATGCTTCTTCTCAATGCCAGAGTTAACTTTCTGAAGCAGGAATGTGACTGGATCATCAGTAGGATATTTTGGAGGATCAAGTCAGGAAGCCTGTTAAGACATGATCCGCTGTAACTTGGAAAGTCTACATTTACAGGGAAATTTCTGGGCGATGAGACAAATGCAGTGCTGTTTTTATTTTATACCTGTAAAGGCCTGGGAGAATAACCTTGGGAGACTGGAGGAAGGGCTGCAGCCTAGGCAATGGCCTGATAAGAGCTGTCTGAATCCAAAGCAGGAATCGGGAAGGAGGAAATATCTCAGAATTGACCCCTCCTAATTCTCTGGAACATAAAGGCAGGGAGGGAGGGAGAGTTTTCAGACTTGCAAGGTTCTGTTATCAGGGGTGGGCTGCTGGGGGTTCGCGGAGATTCGGGAGAACCTCTAGCTAAGATTTTGTGAAGTTCAGAGAACCCCCAAATCTCACTCCTGGCTGGTCCTGCCTATCCTGCCCCTCCCCTCCCAGGAGTCCCCATGCGGCCTGTTTTGGATGCAGCTAAGTCTGGGCTTAGCTATGGTAAGCAATGGTAAGCAAGGGCAAGTTGAGGAGTCCAGGAAGCAAAGGAGCAAGGCAAGGAATCCAGAAAGAATGCAAGGAATCCAGGAAAGTTCAAACGTCGACATTCAACACTCCATGAATTCAGCATTTGTTCCCAACAAATACCCCTCCCCACAGCATCTGCTTAAGTCTCAGTCCCCAGGTGTGCCTTTTGAAGAGGGGCAGGGAGCTCTCCTCCCAAGTAGTCGTGTCAGTCTGCACTGTTCTCGCCTACTTTCCACTCTCCGTGCTCAGGAATCGGGAGGGGGTGGTCCTTGCTCATTGACTGAGCTCTGTCTGTCATGTTCACTGCTTAGCCTCTCTTGGTCATCCCTCCCCTCTTCCTCCCTGACTACAAGCCATCCTAATCCTGAAAGGCCCTGGCCAGACTGCACCTGCTCTTCCCCATTTTCCTCTCAAGCCAACAAAGTCACCCCATTGATCTCCGTTGGCTCCAGTTCCGGCTCATCTTCCTCTGCAGATTCAGGCTCCGATGGGAGCATGACAACCGGCTTGGTATGTACAACTTTCTCAGAATCTTGAGGTCATGTGATTGCAAATCTGCACTTTTCCCAGATGGCTTCTGACAAGCAAAGTCAATGAGGGAAGCAGTGTTTTTCTTAATGACTGCATGATTCACTTAACAACTGCAAGGGTTCACTTGACAACCATAACAACAACAAAAAGTTTCCGATTGTGATAGTAAGTCAAGCTCTTCCCCTATAAGTATTTCAGGCATAGGATTGGCTCGTGCTTTCAGAAACGTAAGAAATGCCCTGCTCTTCCCTTGATCCATAAACATACGAAATTCAGATCCATTGCTGTGTATTTGCTTACTTAATCAAACACATGCGAAGAACCTTAATAACTTAAAACAATTCTCTTAATACGAAACGAGCCATGCTGCTTTTAATGGTGCTAATGACAAGGCCTATAGCGACAGTAAAGAAGTAAAGGCCTATTAAACTTAATGCTGCTATAGATAGGTGCACTTGAAACTGGGGGATTAATTGACAATATTTTTCCTCCAGTATGAAAAATAGTAAAGTAGCAAATGTGAAGAAAGAAAGAAAGAAAGAAAGAAAGAGAAAGAAGGAAGGAAAGAAAGAAGGAAGGAAGGAAAGAAAGAAAGAAAGAAAGACAGACAGACAGAAAGAAAGAAAGAAAGAAAGAAAGAAAGAAAGAAAGAAAGAAGGAAAGAAGGAAGGAAGGTGAGAGAGAGGAAGGAAAGAGGGGAAAAAGAAACTAAGAAAGAGAAAG
>JANHFT010308141.1:0-19381 GCA_032467955.1 Pseudoxenodon macrops | reverse complement strand
ATCTATCTATCTATCTACCTACCTACCTACCTACCTACCTACCTACCTACCTACCTACCTACCTACCTACCTACCTACCTACCTACCTATCCACCTACCTATCCACCTACCTACCTACCTACCTACCTACCCACCTATCTATCCACCTACCTACCTACCTACCTACCTACCTATCTACCTGTCTATCTACCTACCTACCTACCTATCTACCTATCTACCGACCTACCGGCCTACCGACCTACCTACCTATCCATCCATCCATCCATCCACCTACCTACCTACCTACCTACCTTTCCACCCACCTACCTATCAATCAATCAATCAATCAATCAATCAATCAATCAATCAATCAATCTATCTATCTATCTATCTATCTATCTATCATATCTATCTACCTATCTATCTATCTAGAGTCATGGTGGCATTATAATGTAGTATTGCAGGCTAATTCAGTTCACTGTTAGCATTTCGATCCTGACTGGCTCAAGGTTGACTCAGCCTTCCGTCCTTCCGAGACCAGTAAAATGAGGACCCACCTTGTTGGGAGCAAGAGGCCGACTCTGTAAACCGCTTAGAGGGCTATAAAGCCCCGTGAAGCAGTATATAAGTGCCATTGCACAGTTTTGTCTGTCCATCCATCTAATCTGCCATGATGTCACAGTGCTTAGAATGCAGTATTGCAGGCTAACTCTGCCCACTGCTAGCAGTTCAATCCTGACTGGTTCAAGGCGAACTCAGCCTTCCATCCTTCTGAGGTCGGCAAATTGAGGACCCGGATTGTTGGGGCCCAAATGCTGATCCTGTAACCTGCTTAGAGAGGGGCTGTGGTTTGTAAGTCTAAGTGCTGTTGCTACCACAATGGATGCTCACCTCCTCTTCCGAGCACGGAGACATTTCCAGAGCAGCCTCTACCAGGAGCGGATCAAAGCCCTTCTCACAGAGCTGCCCACGGACAACCAGGTATTCCAGAATCTGTAGGGAGGATCCAGAGAGAAATGAGCTCAGAGGTTTCTTCTGGGAGTCTAATTTCAACTTTTCTAGAGTTGGGTTGCCTGAACTAACCAAGATCTTCTCACCTGCTCCTATCAATAACTGGTTTCAGCTACCCACACATTTAATTTTCAACGGTTCTCGCTTAAGTACAGTTAGTCTTCGACTTACAGCATTCATTTAGTGACTGCTCAAAGTTACAACCGCAGTGAAAAATGTGACTTATGATCGTTTGTCACAGTACCACCTTTGCAGCATCCCCATGATCATGTGATCAAAATCTAGACACTTGGCAACCGTCTCAGATTTATGACGGTTACAGCGTCCTAGGGTCACGTGATCCACTTTTGCGACCTTCTCACAAGCAAATTCAATGGGGAAGCCGGATTCACCTAACAACCATCTCACTAATTTAATGATTGCAGCGATTCACTTAACAATGGCCTCGTTTACCAATAGAAACATTGGCCTCAATTGTATGTTGAGGGCTACCTGTAGAACATGAACATGGGGCAGTATCCATCTTTGTATCTAAGCAACCACCAGGCATGGACCACACTCTTACTTTCAATAACAGTTCATGGAAAAACAACATGGGGTGAGACAAGTGGTCTAGTGGTTAAGATGATGAACTAGAAACTAGGAGACGGTGACTTCTGGTCCTGCCTTAGCCATGAAAGCTGGCTGGAGAATTTGGGGTCAGCCACCAGGAGACGGTGAGTTCCAGTCCTGCCTTAACCATGAAAACTGGCTAGGTGTCTCTGGGCCAGTCACCAGGAGACAGGGAGTTCTAGTCTCATCTTAGGCATGAAAGCCAGCTGGGATGACCTTGAGTCAGTCCCTCTCTCTCAGCTCACCTCACCTCACCGGGTGGTTATAGTAGGGAAAATAGAAGTATCTTCACTGGCTTGAGTTATTTATAAATATAATAAAAGGTGGGATATAAATTAAACAGATAGCTAAGTAATACATCTAGTCCTTGCCCTCAATCACAATTGAGCCCAAAATTTCTGTTGTTAAGGGAGATATTTGTTCAGTGAGTTTTGCCCCATTTTACGACGTTTCTTGCCACAGTTGTTAAGTGAATCCTTGCAGTTAATTTAGTGACAAGGTTGTTAATTGAATCTGGCTTCCCCATGGACTTTGCTTGTCAGGAGGTTGCCAAGGGGGATCCCATGATCCTGGGACATGGCAACGGTCATAAATATGAGTCAGTTGGCAAGCACCTGGGTTTTGATCGCAGGATCATGGGGATGATGTGAAGGTCATAAATGAAAAACGATCATAAGTCACTTTTTCCAGGGCTATAGTAACTTTGAACTGTCGTAAGTGGAGGGCTACCTTTATTCCCCCAGGCTTCCCCTCCCTCCATCAAAGCACCATAAGCTCTTGACCTGCTGTATTTTCTCTGCCATAACACAAGACACAAGCCTGCAAATACCCTGAGGCGACTCCAAAAGGACAAGGAAGCAACCGGGAAGTCGCCTCTGAGCACTCAAACTACAGCCAAGGTTGACCTGGGTATCCCTTGCTCCCTTTTCCCAGGTGCATGGATGGAACAGGATCTTCCTCTTACCTGATCTATGCTCTGCCCCTTCCTCTTCATCGCTTTTAAGACATCTTCGTAGGAATAGCCCATGCCCACGACGAATTCAAGACACTCCCGCTCGCTGGAGGACAGGGCTTGCAGCACGTCCCCTGAGGAGAAGCTGCTGGTGGTCTTGGGCACTTGAGAGGTCAGGAAACTTTGGTGAGTTACCTAATGAAAGGTAAAGAAGGGGAGCATTTGAGGGGAAGGCAGAACACTGGCGCTGCCCCCAAGTCAATGTGGAAGCCTTCAGCCATCCATCCATCCATCCATCCCTACCTAATCTATCTCATCTACCTGTTTACTTATTTCTTCTATTTATCTCTTCTGTCTCCACCTATCTATCCAGACTATCTCTTCTATCTCCATCCATCCATCCATCATCTCTGTACCTCTCTCTCTATCCATCCCTATCATCTCTCTCCATTGATCCAGCCACTTACTTACCTACCTACCTTATCTATCGCATCTACCTGTATGTCTACCTTCTGACTATATCTACCTATTCAGCTCTTCTTCTCTGCATCTACCTACCTATTCACCCATCCCTGTAGGAAAGGACCAGGCTGAGCCCGAGGGAATGGTCAAGCATGTCATAAGTCTCGAGTCCCTTCACTCCCACAAGAGGTCTAAGTCCAGCCCACCTTGAATTCCACTGACTCGTATCTGGCCCCAATTTGCATTGCCTGTTAGTAGATCAGGTTCTTGTAGAGGTAGCATGAAATAAACATCCAGTGCTTTTGAACTAAATAGCCTGGACCTAATGTCAGGGTTCCAAGTAACAACCCAACCTCTCTCTTCCACCTGATAATCCATCTACTGTACTTGTCTATTTATTGATCTATTACGTTTTGGAACTGCTCATCTCCCTTGCATCTTTAAAGAGAAAATAGTTGAAAAGAGAGAAGAGCTTGGCTTGAAGTCCAGTCAGCTTGTCAATTGCTCCGCCCCCCCCCCCAAATGGTCATGATCTCAAACTTAAAAGGGTAACAACCAAAAAACATTTTACAGGCCCGAGGCTGAGCTTCTCAGAAAACCATAAGAGTTTTATGAGTTCATAAAATGTTTGGCTTTGAAAAAAATTAAACTTGCATCAATGTAGAACTAAAAGCCGGATGTTAGCTTTCAGCTGCTGACTTGCTTTCTAAAAGTACCATGTTTTCCCCAAAATAAAACCTGGTCTTCTATTTGGGGGGGCTCTAAAATAAGCACTTATTTTCAGGAAAACATGATTTCAGGATGATCAGCCCAGCTGGGTGCCCCAGCCCCCAGCATGCGCACAGGAGGCAGCAAGTGCATGGGGACTGACGGTATCCAACAGCAGCTGGAGCCCACTGGTCCCTTAAATGGTGCACTCTGAGGTGCGCAGTGCAGGTGAGCTGATTCCCTGTCCAAGCAGCAGATGGAGGCACAGGTGCCTGGGGGAGGCAGTCCTCCCGCAGTCGGCCACCACTCCAGCCCACCGACTCTTGGCTTTCCTGCAGCACATTCAGATTGTGTGCTCCCCCCCCCAACTCTGCCTCTGCCTGCTGCTTGGACAGGTAATCAACACACCTGTGCTGCACGGGCTGCGGCTGCTGACGGACACCGTCGCCCCACGCACGCTCACTGCCTCCTGTGCCGGCCATGCCCCCCTTCACTAGGGCTTATGTTTGGGGTAGGGCTTATAATTAGGTGCACGCTTAAAAACCAAGCAAGGGCTTATTTTTGGGATGGATGGAGAGACAGACAGACAGAACTTAGCAATAGCACTTATATACCTCTTCACAGTGGTTTATAGAGCCAGCCTCTTGCCCCCAACAATCTGGGTCCTCATTCTACTGACCGTGGAAGGATGGAAGGCAGAGTCCACCTGGAGCCAGTCAGGATCAAATCCCTGGCAGTCAGCAGAATCAGCCTGCAATACGGCATTCTAACCACTGCTGCACCACGGCTCCTCACTGTCCCACGTTTGCCCAAGTCTTCATATCAAAGCACGAAAAGCCCACAAAAAAAGCTTCACAAGGAAAACCGCCAGACCAAGATCACGGGCCAAACCCGACTTTCAAAGAAGCAGCGTTAGTTAAAGTAACTCCCGCAGGATCCGCGGGACTCCGGCTTAATCCAAAGAGGAATAACCAGAGACAACCTTTATAGGAAAATCCACTCTCCAGCTCCCTTCACTGCAGGGGTTGGGTTAACCCAACAATTACTACTTCCCATGCAGAAAGGAAAGGCTGTGTATGGGCTCCAGTGTTTCTCACTCTTGGCAATTAGGAACTCTGTGGACTTCAATGCCCAGAATTCCCTAGCCAAGGTATGAATTTTGGTCACATGACCACCGGGCTGCTGCAAGGGTCCTAAGTGTGACTAAATGGCCACAAGTCACGTTTTTCAGGGCTGCTGTAACACCAAACGGTCACTAAATGAGGGCTACCTGTACTTACAAATCACCTGGAATCGGAGGGGACTAGAGGTATAAAAAAGTTTGCTGATCGATACCAAATTATTCCGAGTGATTAAAAACAACAGAAGGAAGGTCTTCAGTTTACAACTATTTGCTTAGTGACCGGTCGAAGTTAGAAAGGAACCAAAAACAAGTGTGGTTGTTTTTACAGGATCAGAGCTAAGAGAGCTGACTGATGGAGGAGACCTGGAACTAAGGGTAAACAGCTCAATAGGATGTTGATAGGATGTCCATCCACCGTAAAAAAAATTAAAAAAAGGAAAAGGCTGACCTATGCTAGGGATAATTAGAAATGATCCTGTTTCTCCTTATGGAAAAGGTTGAGTCCCCTGTTTTAGCTGCCTTCCTTTGCCCTCCTTCCAGCTGCAGGTGTGAAATGGGGGTTTGGGTGGGTAATAAAGTTCAGTGCCACCGTAACCTTGGTCACTAATCAAATTGTAAGTTGAGGATTATCTGTATTCCATCACCTTAATTTCTGCCTTCCAAAAATCGGTCCATCATGGCTTTATTTATACCATTTAGAAAATCATACCATTTAGAATAGCAGAGTTGAAGGGACCTTGGAGGTCCTCTAGTCCAACCCTCTGCTCAAGCAGGAGATCCTATACCATTTCAGACACATGGCTGTCCAATCTCTCCTTTAAAACTTCCAATGTTGGAGCATTCGCAACTTCTGGTGGCAAGTTGTTCCACTGCTTAATTGTTGTAACTGTCAGGAAGTTTCACCTTAATTCCAGGTTGCTCCTGGATAGTTTCCACCTGTTGCTTCTTGTCCTAATTCAGGTGCTTTGGAGAACAGCTTGACTCCCTCTTCTTTGGGGCAGCCCCTGAGATATTGGAAGGCTGCTATCCTGTCTCCCCTGGTCCTTTTCATCAAACTGGACAAACCCATCTGTCTGTCTGTCTATCTAACTATCATCTCTCTGTCTATCCAGCCATCATCTACCTACCACCAACCAGCTAGCCAACTATATCTCATCTAGGTAACCTTCCAAAGTCAAACATAGCCAAAACACAGACCCACATGCCATCATTCAAGGTCCGTTCTTTGATGGCCCCTGCAGCCCTTCACCAAACCTCCTGTTGGTTTTTGGAGATCTAGATGAATGTTTTTCGTCCAGAGAAGAGGAGCACCAGACCAATCGCAGCCATGCCAGCGATTTCAGTTTGCTCCCCCAGTTGTGGGAATAAGCACTTGCGCATTCGAACATCTTGTTTCCCATTAATAGGGTTGGTAGCGCTTGCGATCAAGAGACGGAACTCGGGAGCAAACAAGATCTGGCGTAGTATTTAAGTATCAACTGATCAGCCGCAGCAATGAAAATAGAAATATCTAAATGGTGGCAGGAGTCATCACCTAAAACAGGTAAGACACTTAGCATCCCAGAAAGATGTTCGTGTCCCCTAAAATCTCCAAGAATCTCTGAAACTGAGCAGTGAAATAGCAAATTCCAATTATTCTGTTCTCTGTTCTATTTATTTTATTACTTATTTATTTATTTTGTCAAGCACGTATTAGATAACATATATAAGTATAAAAATGATTTGAGTACCTGAAATGGATACGAATAAATGGGGACAGTAGGACAGGGACTGGAGGCCCGCTGGTGCACTTATGCACGTCCCCTTTATGGACCTCTTAGGAATGGGGTGAGGTCAAGAGTGGACAGTCTAAGGTTAAAGTTTTGGGGTTTTGGGGAAGAAACCACAGAGTCAGGTAGGGCATTGACCACTCAGTTGCTAAAGTCGAATTTTCTGCAATCAAGTTTGGAGAGGTTAACCATAAGTTTGTATCTACTTTGTGCTCGTGTATTGTTGTGGTTGAAGCTGAAGTAGTCATTGACAGGAAGGACATTGTGGCGGATGATTTTATGAACTACGCTTAGGTCGGATCGAAGGCGGCGTAGTTCTAAGTTGTCTAAGCCCAAAATTTCAAGTCTGGTGGCATCAGGTATTCTCTTGTGAGCAGAGGATATTTTTCGCATGTTAAACTCAAGAAAGCAAAGCTAAAGTTTGGAGAACCCAGGGCATAAATTTCATCTACTTTCTCCAGATGTTACCCCCTGTATCGCCCACCCATTATCCTTCTGGTGGCCTTCAGAAGCTAAAGATGCTAATAAAATGTGTGACAGCAAAGTGACAAAATTCACAAAGTCACATTTCCATGCAGGGGCTAGACACTCATTTGTTGGATACAAGTCAAGAGTAGAGAAGGAACTTGTGCAAAGCTTCAACTCTTCCCCTCCTGCCTTTCCAAGTCACTCACCCTTAAACGACTTACTTTTTGACAGCTTTCAATGAATTCATCTATGGTAACTACGCCATCTTTGTTCTTGTCCATTTTCTGCCGGAAATAAAAAGGTTGCAAAAGTGATTTCAAACTCTTTTTTTTCTCCCCCAGATGCTTCTGGTCAATTTTTAAAAAAATCTGTGGATGCTAAAATTCCACTAAAAGAGAATGGTTTGGTTCCACGGTTAACTTTGTTTCTTGTTTTTATTTTACTTTGCTTCCTTATTTGGAAGGCGATGCATGCAAGAAAAATAAAGGTCTAGCACAAGATTTTTTACTTTCCATTGAAGTAGCTTTAAAGTGTTCATCAATTAATGCCTAAATAGACCTGATTTGTCTTTACAAATGGCATAATAGCAGCAAATGTCATAACCGTCAGAATGCAAACCATTACAGGGCTTTTCCTGAGTTGCTTCCTATAGGATTTAGGTAAATCTCACCTGGAAAAATGTTTCCACGTGTTGTTTTGGAGCATCGTCTCGAAGAACAGGGTAAGTGCATTTTCCCATCATATCATAGATGGCCTTCATTATGTCAAGCATTTCCTGGTGAGAAGCACATTGAACCGATGAAAGATATACATCGCGTTGATGGAAAATTTCTGGCCTCTTTGGAGCTCTCTAAAATCCTGCAACAAATGTGATCCAAATCCCCAAATGTACGGTAGACCTTTGTTTTAAAGCAATTCAACGACCTCTAAGGATAAAGCGGCTTCTTCTGTGTTTATCAGAACATAATAGATCCGTTCTGATGATGGATGAACAGAGTAACAAGAGTTGGAAGGGACCTTGGAGGCCTTCTAGCCACCTAAAAGTCCGTCTCTCTCTGACATCTCACTGGCGCCTTTCTAGGGCTATCTTGAGAAATGGTCAAGATAAGAGGAGTCTGACACGGTATAGGGCTTCCTGCCTGAGCAGGGGGTTGGACTAGATGACCTCCGAGGTCCCTTCCAACTCTGTGATTCTGTTGTTCACATCAAAGGAAGACTCTACTCAAGATCAGCCAATTCAGTGGTTCGTTTTTAAAGCAGGAGGGCTTTAAAGCCTAAGAATGTATACATAAAATAGATCTTAACAGTTTTATCCCCGTCAAACGAGATCGCTTGTTTACAGGCTTGCTATAATGACTGCCGCATAAATGCATAAAATTAGCAACATACCAAACTTGGTGCCCAGAAAAAAGTCCATCCCAACTAGGAGCAGCTTTTAATGCTTGATATTGTCCGTAAAGGCCTGGGACTGTAGGAAACAATCCCAACTGAGCAGCAATTTAAAAATTAAAAATCAAATATCCAGATGGAATTGTTCCAATATCATAATACATCTTGTTCCCCACTTACGAGCCTAGAGGTCGTGATTTATCTATATGTCTGTGGGGGAAAGTGTATATTTAGCTTAGTGTTGGACTCCTTACCTCTTTTGTTATACAGCCGTCTTTGTTTATATCGTACAAATTGAAAGCCCAGTTGAGTTTTTCCTGCACGGTCCCCCGGAGCAAAACTGAAAGGCCCATAACGAAATCCTAGAAGGAGAAGGAGAAGAAGGAGGAAGAAGAACAAGAACAACAAGAAAAAGAGAAGAAGGAGAAGAAGGGGAGGAAGAGAAGAAGAGGAGAAAGGGGAAGAAGGAGGAGGAGAAGAAGAGAAGAAGGAGGAGGAGAAAAAGGAGAAGAAGAGGACGAGGAGAAGAAGAACAAGAACAACAAGAAGAAGAGGAGAAGGAGAAGAAGAGGAGGAGGAGGAGAAAAAGGAGGAGAAGAGGAGGAGAAAAGAAGGAGGAGGAAGAGAAGAAAAGAAGAAGAGGAGAAGGAGGAAAATGAGAGAACATGGCGCTTTTCATTGCTTTAGCTTAACATGGCAGGAAGAGCTGCTCTTTGGCAGCAGGGACAACAAAACCAACCCAATGGTTTGATTGATTGAATGACATGCCTGTCACCTGACACCCGAGTCTTCAGAACAGCCTTTCTTACTTTCCTAACAAGCTTCACGGGAGCAGAAAAACTTGGAAGATTGCAAAAACCTCTTGCAAAACTCCATGGAACCTTTAAAAAGCCATTCACCACTTGCAACTTTCCTCTTGCCGTCATCGGAAAACGAAAACGCTCCACTTCGGTTGCATGAAAGTCAGAGTATATATATATATATAGTATTTCTCTAGGGCAAGCCACTGGAATAGAAACTGAGGGCAAATCCCCCCTGCCCCCTTCTAGAGCTGATGATGTTACCTAGTTTGGGTCGTGAAACGCCTGCAAGGAAACCACCAAGCTCAGAGAGCACCATGGACCCCCTCATGTCAATCCTGAGCTACAAATAGTCTCCTTTATTGGTATATGTATACTCTCTATCACTCAGCTCCACTGAGCAGTGAAACCAGTAGTTTTACAAACTGCACTGTCCCAAGCTATGAACCCGCACAGCTTCCATTCCATGAATAATTGTTCTTGTTCCTGCGTTATTGTGTCACCGAAGGCTACACAAAGTAGACGCCACTCTGGGTTCCCTTGCATTAACGTGGATGGGAGAGAAAGCGGGGAGTTCAGCTGATCAGATGTCTTTTTTTCCCCTGCCTTCTGGCCTCAGCGTGCAAACACCGACTTTCAATTAATCCAGCCGTATAAACGTTTTGTGCCAAGGGTGGGTGGCAGCTTCTTCCTAGGTGGCACCCCAGAAAATCAATGCAATCAGCACATAAACAAGATCAGGAAGTTACTCGTCTGTTACACAGCGAACAAAAAGCTAATTAGAAAGACCAAATTAAAGGTCATTCTCTCTCTCTCTCTCTTCAAACACCAAAGATGCATTTCCCAGCATCTGGACTGCACTGATTTCTCAAAATAATTTTTTTTTTATTGCAAACACGATTCGTATTAAGCCTGGGCGGTGATCCGGGTTGGTGAGACCGAAATGTGATTTTTGGAGCATGGATGAGCCTGCGCACAGCGTCTTCTCAGGAGCTCCTCAACCGAGATCGTGGCAGAATTGAGGGGGTCCAAGTTCATCAAAGAACACGGCTGCCGACCCGATCTGTTAATTTACATGGTTAATGATTATTCCTCTCCTCGGGTGATTTATTTCTGCACCGCAAGGGCCTTTTACCAAACCCTGAAGTCACTGGCATAACTCAGTTACCTGTGAACGCATCAAACTATCTCGTGAAAGGTAGCATCCCGTTAGCTTAAAGGTTACCGCTCTGTAGGTACTTTAAATGGCCTTCTTTTTTAGTATCTGCTTTGGGCTGAGGAACGGAAAACGTGAACCGTATATAGACAGAAATAAGCCCAGCGAGAATCGAGAGCTTGTTCTAAGCTCCTGAAAGACAAAGCAGAAGGTGACGTAATAAATAGACCTGGCTAAGAGATCGTTCCTCCATGCTGAGCATTTTTCAGTCCCATTGAGTCCAGTGAAGAGATGATCGGGTGAGTATTTAAAACCAGTTATTCCAGGCAGCGGGCGATCACGGCAGGAATTACCCAGAACGTGAGATAACATTCGGAGAATTGGAATTTTTAACATGTTAGCAAAATCCCTTCGGTGGCTCATCTGTCTTATCTTTAAATACATACGAACTGCTTCGTGAATGAATAAATAAATAAATAAAGGCGCATTTAATCATTTGCAGGCTACTCAGTTTCTACATTCATTTTTTTTAAAAGTGTAAACAACGAATGTGCAAATACTGACACAGACCTGGTGATGCATTCAAATGTTTGACTATCTTTTGAAGGCTTTACGATTTTATCTTGATCGTACTGTTTGCTCCCTGCGTGTGTATATCCTTTTCCCCAGGATTTTATGGCACCTTGTGTATGTGTGTGTAGTATTATTTATAAACAATACATAAATACGTAATGTGTGCAGAGGATGTGACAATTCCAGAGTCATCAAGACAACTTCCACAATTGATGGTAGGCTTGAACTTTTTCTCTTTGGTTTTGGTCCAATAACTTAACTACTCCTCTTCCCTGCGTTTACTATGGTGGTTTAAATCAGCAGTTTGCATGTCAACAAACAAAACAAAACCTGGGCCTGTAAATATATAGACCCATGCACTTTTGGGAAGCATCTCCACTGCCTGCACGACATTAATAAAAACATTAATTAATCGCCTCTTCCTAGTGTAGTACATTTAGAATTGGAGAAGACCAAAATGTTTTTCCGGTGAGTATAACCCTTAAGGGCTCAGGAGAAACAATTCCCCTTTCATTTAGCTCTTAAAACAAGAAGGCGTTTACGGAGGTAAGATGTTAATTGGGAGATGATGAAAGATGAAACTTAAATACCTGACTGATTAAAATCAGGCCCACTTTTCCTTCACTAATTGAACGTTTTCTGATTGTATTAAAATTCTTTCCATCACTCTCCTGTTGAGGGAATATTGATGGGAGAAGGGATTCAAGGAGAATGTTGACTAGATAGAGGGATGAGGTGTGGAGAACGGGAAAATCAGGGCTTGCATTTTCTCAAACATTATGTTACTTAATAATAATAATATTAATAGTAAGAATTCAGTTGACCCGGTATATCTGCTTACAAGCAACGTGGAAATCATATAACCTTTTAACAAGACTTCAGACTGCATTATAGAACAAAAATAAATAAATAAATAAATAAATAAATAAATAAATAAATAAATAAATAAATAAATAAATATAATAATAATAATAATAATAATAATAAAAACTGCCTTACCTCAAAACTCACAGATCCATTGTGATCTGTGTCAAATGCATTGAACAGAAAATGTGCATATGTTGTAGAATCTGAAATTAAAAAGATTGATCCTTATTAATTGCATGTTAAAACTTAACACTTTGAATAACCACATTTTCCTTCTATTTTTTCCCCTTACTTCTATTAATTATTCTTATTAATTTGGGGGCAGGGGAGGGAGGTTAAGCCACTATTTGATTATTGTTAAGCAATTGCTTATAAAGAGTTCTCATCCTTCTTATACTTTGCATGATATCAACCACAGATATCACATGGTGTTAAAAATCCAGTTATTATTTATGGAAAACTGGGAAGTTAACTAAATTACACAGTGGAGTTTCCATTTACACTGGAGAATAGAAACCAAGTCACGTCAATGGGATGATTGGTACAAACCGCACATGGGTGCATTTGCACCTCTTATTCCGTGCTTCATATCTACTATTCCAGGTTGTTATTTCAGGATTCAAATTCGGAAGGACGACAATGCCCACTGTCATTTTTAAAGCACACAGTTGTTTGAAGACCCATCAAATTGTTATAAGAAGTGCCATTCAGGGCCTAGACAAGAGACATTGCTCCTAATTAGCTAAATAAAAATGGTTAAATTGCCCATGGAATTCAGTCAACTTTAATACTCTTCTTGGCTCAGTCAAACTTCCTTCCTACCAAAAAAAAGGTATATGACGCCACTCCAAATTGCTCTCTGAAGCTTCTAAGTGCAACTTTTGAGCTTGTTCCTAACCTTCAGCAAGGTTGTATCATGTTTTACATGGAACATAGAATAATAGAGTTGGCAGGGACCTTGAAGGTCTTCTAGTCCAACCCCCTGCTTAGGCAGGAAACCCTACACCACTTCAGACAAATGTTTATCCAACATCTTCTTTAAAACTTCCAGTGTTGGAGCATTCGCAACTTCTGGATGTCCGATATGCAGTGCAGGTTCCAGACAGATGAGCTGTATTCGAGAATTGGTCTAGCAAATGTTTTGTATGCTCCGGTTAGTAGTGTAATATTACTGGGTGCTGACCTTCTCTCTCCTATTTATATCTGATCTCAAATGAAAACAAAACATTAAAACGCATTAAAAAAAACAAAAACCAGGCTATTGATCAGACCGCTCTCTCCAAGCCATGAACAAAAATATTCTGAACCAAATATCCTTCATATAATCTTCTCTTCCCCCAGTAGATCTGATCGTCTCGCAGCCTTTACTCAGCAAAACATCCAAGAAAATAAAAAAAGATCATCACAATTAAAACCAGGCTGATGCAGGATGTTCTTCAGCTTTTGATTTAATATGGTTTCCTTTACGACACTGGAATATATAAATAAGCCTGGAAACCTGTGTTGGATGTCGAAATACAATCTCCCTCATTCTTAGTGACAGGGATGCTGCAGCTGTCGGATTTCAAAGTTCCCTTTGATGGAACCGGTTTCCAAATAATGGCATTTCCGATTCACATTTAATCCTCCGATCAGGCTGAATGCCCCTTCCAGTCATTCCAAAGCCCTTTTGCGCTTTTTCCCCGACTCAAACCGACTTAATGGTCTGGATTCGAGCGATTGCAGCTGATCGGTATTAAAATTCTGTAAAGTGCTTGAAGGAATAAACAGCCCTGGTGGGGGTGTGTGTGTGTGTGTGTCTTACGAGATTCAGACCAAGCAAACCGAAATACTTATTTTTACAATATTATCGGCGTCCGTATTTTAACAGCCCAGCCCAGCCCAGCAAGGTCGCAGGTACTGTAGAAACCAACGGACACTTAGCAGGATAAATAACTTGCCAAGAAGGGGAAGAACCCAGAGAACAGAGGTTAAAACCACCAGCCATTAAGTGGCGCCCTTGCGTTGGGAGTTTTTTGGACAACTTGAAGAGGAAGAGGATTTCCTGTTTTTATTCTTTCAAAAAAAACTAACCATATCCAACCTTACTTTGGTTTTATATTTCAAGGGGAAAAGGAGGCGTTTGTGTTCTAAGGTAGTCAAGGCAGGTTTGGTAACACCTTGGAACCAAAAAGTAAAACCTCCTTTATGCTGATCTCACATCCACTTGAATAGACCGCCAGCTCCTTGCCATCTTCTGAGGAATCACCTGGAGGCCACTTTTCCCTGTGGGTTTTTCAACGTCTGCAGTGCTAAAGCTCAATTAGGCTCACGACTGAGTCACTATGAAGAGGATTTTGCCTATGGGTGTTGTGTCATATTTTTTTACAACATGAAAAGGAAACGCCATTCTTTCGAATAGCATGAAAATGCATCACTTTCTTCCTAACTTGAGATCTGCTAGGAATATGCACCGTCTTCTCTTTTGTTCATTTCCCGCCCGATGTGAATTGGAAGGGACCTTGGAGGTCTTCTAATCCAACCCCCTGCTCAAGCAGGAGACCAATCTGCACAAATGGTTGTCCAATCTCTTCTTTAAAAACCTTAAAAACAAAGAAACAAACAAAAACTCCACTAAAGCGTTTCTTTAAAACAACAGGATGTTGCAGCGGTGGGATTCAAATAATTGAACCACCGGTTTCTCTGCCCTAATGGACCAGCTGGGTAGAGGCGTGGCTCGGTGGTCATGTGACCGTGTGGGCGTGGCCAACTCAACGACACTCACATCGATGGGCGCTTGGCCTTAGCAGTTACCATGTAATAAAGGGTTAAGTGGAGAGGCCGTTTCTGTAAGCAGGGCAAGAAAGATGAGGCTAGAAACAACACCAGAACGTTTCCTTCCTGCCTTACAGGATTAGCCCTGTTAAATGGGAAAAACAAAACAAAATGAGATTTCTTCCAACAACTGGTTCTCCAAAACTGCTTAGAAAGTTAACAACCGGTTCTCCCGAATAGGATGCGAACCGGCTGAATTCAGTTCTACATCCTTGAGGGCTTTCCATCCAGTTCGGGTGGAGAGACATGGAGAAAAGAATATCCCGGGGGAATTCGTACAGAATTTTGGCAGGGGGAAAAAACAACAACATCTCCGTGAATTTGCACAGGACAGGAGAACAACAACGTGGAATTGTAGAGAAGAACAAGAAGGCGGGAGAAAGTGCGTTCAGGGAAACGAGGCAGGAAAAAAAGACGTTTGTACAGGAGAACGCCTTGCGCCAATGAGCACAACGATTGCGGCCTCGGGGATTGTGAGCACGTGCAGCTGACAAAACGCCTAAGCAAAAAAAGGATAGTTGGATGGTTTCAATGGGAGGAGGAGAAGGAGCCATAATAATAATAATAATAAGCCAAAAACACCAAGCCTTATTGTATGCGAGACCCAGGGATCATTTCCTGGTGGTGGAAAGCTGTCAAGTCGGTTAAGGGGGGAAGGAAGCCACGTGCCTTACGAAACAAAGGGAGACCCACGGAGCTCAAGTGGGGGGTACCACACGTTGGCATCAGCCTCAGGCTTTGAACGACACATTTCAACTGCTTCTGGGTCCCTCCCTGCCTGTCCTACACATCATCGCACTCTGTGTGTGTGTGTGTGTGGGGAGAAAGAATCTGCCCACGGGGAGCTTGCAAGGACTCATCAGGAGGCTCCGAACAAGAAGAGATTCGTGGGATTTCTTCCCTCCTCCTTTAAAGCGCCAACTGGCATCTTGACTATTAATGAAAGAGTAACTCTTTATTTACTCAGCCGAGCAGGGAGCCCAGCCGCGAGAAAGGAGCCTCTTGGGGATTTTTTTTTTTAGCAAGACACAGCGCCACTTTTCAACTTCTCTCTGCCCAGAGTTTTGATCACTCCGGGAGACACGGGAGCTCACTTTCACTTTTCAGAGGAGAGTGCTTGGCCCACAAAAACTTAGGAATAATCCGATATGAGGAATAATGACGGGTGAATACAGCCCATATGTCTATGGAGGTTTCTCCATCCTCCAGGTCATGGTTGTCCCAAAGGTGCTTTTTCCAAGAGGCAACTGGACTTTCTTGGTTTTTCCTTGAAGACGTTTCGCTTCTCATCCAAGAAGCTTCTTCAGTTCTGCCTGGAACCAGAACCGAGGATCAGAAGAGAAACACCTTCAAGGATAACCCAAGAAAGTCCAGTTGCCTCTTGAAAAGAAGCACCTTTGGGACAATTCAGTGCATGATTCAACTTTTTTGAGAAGAAACTGACGATCACAACATTACTATTTATGTGTCTACTTTATCTGGCTTAATTTTTGCAGGTGCATTTCTTTTTTCCTCCTTTCCAAGTCCTGCTTTTCGTACCAACTTGCCCGACAAAGGTAGGTAGAAGATCTTGGTAGCAAGCTGGGTATTAAAACCTAATAAAATATCTATTCTTTTTTTCTTTTTCTTTATTTCTACTGTTTTCTTAATAAGACCCTTTAAAAATGAAACAAAACATAATAACATTTATTGCAGGTATTTTCTTTCAAAGCTTAATTATGGCTCAAATATAATTATAGTCATTATGGTGCAAGACATTTAAGTTTGATATTCTATTGTGCATGCATGTTTAAATACAAGACCCTTTGCTCTGCTTCTTTTATTCTTCATTCCTAGAATGTAGATCTATTTAGCTTGCCTAAAAAACAAAACAGAAGCTAAAAATAGAGACGTTCCACCTGCATATTGGTTTACAGTTAATTACGCTAAAGGAGTAATTACCAATTAATGCATCCATCCTTGCCAAAATCTTTTCCAGGATTGCAAGATTACCTGTTGGGATTTCAGAATTACTGTAGATGTAACTAAGAAAATGTAGGGAAATGTTGACGAGTTTGTTGATTTCCTTCTTTATTTTTCCTGAGCTTTCAAAATGAGCTGTGGGGGTCTGGTTATCATGCACACCATGGACCACTGCCCATTTTCAAGGATTTTTGGGGAGGTTGGGTGGGACCAGGAAGAAGTCAAGGCATCTTTGCATGATGGTGCAGGACCACCAGACCTGAAGGAGGTGTGCCCATAGGTTAAGCAAACATCAGAAAATGCAATTTGATGACCTTATTATCCCAAAGCATGGCAACTAAGGAGCACTAAATCATTTCCACCGCTTTTCAACGGTTGTGTGCTGGACAAGTTGTTGGGTTTGGGAAGTAAATGTTTTAATTATGTTTTTATGGGATATGTATATTTTCTAAGATACAGTGCCTAAACTCTTTGGATTGGGTGGTACAGAATTGCCCTAAATAAGTAACACGTAATTAAATTAAGCAAGCCATTCTATACTTGTCCATAACACCAATAACAGCAGAAATGCTGAACCAGAATCGGAGCGAAGTGATAGAAGATGCAGAAGAATAAAATGAATTGCAAAAAAAAATAATTAATAATGCAGATGTAGCTGGCGCCTGGATTCAGGAACTGGAGAATGCACATGTCCTCTGTGAGTTTTATAGCAGGAAGAACATCTGGGGTGTTCCTAGACTTATCCCTCTTATTGAAGTCCGTGTTGGTCTCCTTGACTAGGAGAGTCTGCGCCCGTCCGCAGTCGGTATACCAACTGGATCATTTCCTGAACGGGATCAGCTGTTCATGGGTTGCTAAGCTCAAACCTAGGTTGCTGCCACCCCCAACCAGCCCCTTATCCGTGACCTAAAACCCTGACGCTGGTGCAGAATGTGGGCGTTGGGAGTACCAAGTGCACCAGCTGCTGATTGGCTACCGAGCCACTTACAAGACCCTGAACCACTCACGTCAGAGGGTCCTCCTCATCACAGACCACCAGGGGAGACTCGGTCACATGACAGCAGCAGCAGCTTATTCCAGCTGTCAGTGGATCCGTCCGCTCTGGGATGCTCCCCCCACTGAAACTTTGTACGCAGATTCTATATGTCCTTTAAATGCCTGTTGGAAAGTTATTTCTTCATCTAAACCTTCCCAGAATGAATATTGGAATCTTTTCTCCTCCTCCTCTTCCTCCTTCCTTCTCTTTCTCCTCCTCCTCCCTTCTCCTCCTCCTCTTCCTCCCTCCTCCTCCTCCATCTATGGGGGCCGAAGCGCCCTGCAGCTGCTGAAACCGGAGCCCCCTCAAGGGGACAAGTGTCTTCCCTGCTAAGAACTCGCTTCCGGCCAAAATGCCAGGGAGGCCAAGAGCGTGCAGAGAGAAAAGGGGGGAACGGCTGTCTACGGGCAGCCGAATCGGTGGGCTGCTGCACACAGGCCCCCATGCACCTCTCTGGCCCTTGACTCACCTGGCGGTGCCTCGGAGATGGGGGGAGGCGGGGTTTGGGCTGGAAGCAAACTCAGAGTTAGCGGCATGGGGGGGACGGACACACACTCCCTCCCAATCTCCCATCACCACAGTCCCGTCTACTTTCCCCCTCCTCCGCCCCTCTGGTTAAGAGTCAGCGGGCGGCTTCACCTGCTCCCAGGCGCCGGAATTGGAATCCTCTCCGGGAGGTGCGGTAGGAGGCGATGGATCCGCTGGCCACCACGGAGAAAAGCACCTCGCGGATCTGCTTGTCGTTCGTGTTCCCCTCGGATCCCACGTCCAGCTCCACAAAGCTGTAGCCATCGATCTCCCTGCGGGGCAGGAACGGAAAACGGCGGGTTAAATTTTCACAGGTCGCCCCAAAAACTACTCTGCTGCTTTGGCAAACGTGAACCATCTGCTTGGGACTTCTGTACAGGATGCGGGTTCAAACTCTGCCCCATAGCAGCCCGGATACTCACTTGATAAAAACCACGCTGACCGACTGATCACCGGGGATCTTGAGGTATTCTGACTCCAGCTTAAGAGAGTGGAAGGGGAAAAAAAACAATTTCAGACACTTTGGGGCATTTGGTTTAAACCACGATTTAAACCACGATTTAAACCACGATTTAAACCACGATTTAAACCACGATTTAAAATCACAATTTAAAATCATGATTTAAATCAGTAGTAAAAAAGGCTTGATTTAAATCAAGTCGATTTAAATCGTAATTTTTAAAGAGCAACTGTCATCTCTGTCCTGCAGCAACTGACCCACTGTCCCAACAGTCCCAATATCGCAGAATAAATATACCAGCCTCATGCTACATAACTAAGCTCCATTTCATGCTGAATAAACCATTAAAGTATCTTAAATAGAAAGCTATCTTTAGATAAGATTCTTTTTACTCCAAAAGCATTTTATTAAAATAAATTTGATAAAAATGTCAATTTAAATTTTTAAAAAATCCGTTTTAAATTAAAAAAAAATTTTTTTTAAAAAAAATCATCGGTTTTTATTCCCCCTGCTTTGGGGGGGGCAGTGCTTAAGACACCCCCGGTCAGTTTCTGGACCATCTGAGGATCTCTTAGGAAGAGCAGGAGGAAGATGGGATCAGTGCGCTCACATAGAGAGGGCCTTATCAGGGTGCTGTCGGCTAGACAGTGTCGGCTGGTGACCCCCAGGGCAAGAGCCTTCTCTGTGGGGGCCCCTACCCTCTGGAATGAGC
>JANHFT010276051.1:0-19769 GCA_032467955.1 Pseudoxenodon macrops | reverse complement strand
CCAAATCCAGAAGATTTAAATATAGGGAATTGGGGGGGGGGGCGCAAAGGGGGCAAAGTTGAAAAATGACAAGAATGGGGGGGAGGATACAAATACACAGGTAAACTTACAACCACAAGTGAGCCCAGAATTTATGTTTGTTAAGTTAAAAATTAGCCCAGTGAGTTCTGCCCCCATTTTACAACCTTTCTTGCTACAGTTGTTAAATTAGTAACCTGGTTGTTAAGTGAATCTGGCTTCCCCTTTGACAGGTCGCAAAAGGGGGTCACATGACCACAGGACACTGCGGCTGTCATAAATATGAAGCGGTTACCAAGCATGCAAATGTAAACCACGTGACCATGGGGATGCTGCAAAGGTCGTAAGGGTGAAAGAAAGGCTCATAAGTCACTTTGTTCAGTGCCGTTGTAACTTCAAACGGTCACTAAATGAACTGTTGTAAGTTGAGGGCTATATAATAATATATGGAAGCAAAAACATCATTCCTCCATTTTAATGAATTCACCTAAAGAAAGATGGGAAATCTCTCCCACGGTCTCCAAGATTTTAGGGGGCCCCCCAAACGAGCGTTAAATCCCCTCCTGAAATCTGGGTGGCTTTCGCTTGCTTTGTCTTGCCCAGCAGACGGGGGCTTGAGACCAGGTGGCTCCAGATGTTTCTCCTGATACACCTCCGGTTCCTTCGCCATCTCCTTCCCTTCCCCTTCTGAGTTAGGACAGCTGACATGCTGGGAAGCCAAACAGGGTCCCTGGCATATTCATTGTCAGGGTTCCGAGTAATAGACCCAGACGGAGCAAGACTCCGAGGCAGGTGGATTCCTCAAAGAATAGCTTTATTGGATGTATCATATTGGCACAAATCTGGTGAAAACAGAGTCTGAAGTTTTCACCTGATTAAAAGTAAAAGTTTTTCCCTCAACCCCAAACAATCGGTCACATGGTTCAATCGAGGTGGTGCCTGGTGGTCTGGTTGCATCACTCCTCCCTCCGGCCAGGTGTGAGAAAGTCCTTGGTTCCCAAGAGAAAGTGTTTTATTTTGACTACACAACCCCAGTTATCTCTAATCCCCCTCCCTTATCCCTCAGCTCCACTGTGGCAGCACTGAAGCCCACGATAGCTTCAGCCAGGCCAGCTTCAGGGTTGACATTAATCTCAACAGAAAATGTCTTTTCCCACAACCAGTTTATCTCTAAAAACAGGAGAATCCTAGATTTGCTGAGAATGTGATGAAAAGGGAGATTCTGCTTTGCAACAAGGATGAACCTCCCACTCAAACATTGTCCTCTCTGCAGCATGGTGACCTGTCTTGGGAACGAGGAAGACTCCTGTGGCTACCATGTTGAGAGGGTGCCCACAGCAGATCCCCTCTGGCAAATTCAAATGGGCCCCTAGCCTCAAAAGGTTGCCTCAATCGGGGTCTCCCTTTCCTCTGCTTTCCTTCTGATGTGCGACTAATGCGGAGCTTTGCTTTTTCTGTCTCCCAAGTACTGTTGGCCTTTTGAGACGATGTTGTCTTTCTGCTCGGCAGGAACAGAGGAAGGACGAGGCAACAAGTGGCAAGAGGCTTCATCCAGAAAGTCCTGGGTCCAGTCGAGATGTTCCGATGTCTCCTGTCCCCCATGGACCTCATGCTGAATAGCTGCGGCAGCCATCTCCTCACCCTTCCCAGATGCATGGACATCCATGGGAGAACCACCACCAGTCAAAGAGAAGGCATTGCAGCCACGCAGGTGAGAGGTTATCAGGCCTATCCCAGCTTGGGCATTTAGGAAAGACAGACTCTCGTCTCCATTTGCAGTCGAGTTGCATCTAGTAAAAAAAGGTAGGCTTTTACTAAAGCCAAGTGGTTACAGCTCTTTGGTGGGCATTCGCATTCCTTTCCCATGCCTGTGTCCTTGGATCGGTCAACCGTTGTCTCTGGTTGGCACTTCTGGTTCCTGTCTTTCCCCTGTCCTTGTATCCCCCACCCCATATTTTATGGCAGGCTGCCATCAAAGGGAAGCAGAGCTGAAGTCCATAGACTTCCAAGTCTCTGCAGTCTTCAGTAAGAGTTCCAAGCATTCTCATCAAAAGCTGGTTTCACCATTCTGTAATTCAGTCTCACTCCTGCCCTTCCCGATGCCAAATTTCTATTCAACAGCTGTAGCTGTTGTGGTCTTCTCTATCATCTCCTTCCAAATTGAACCTCAACTCCAAAGTCATGTAGCTTTCATCTCCATCTGAATCCTACGAAGTCTGTCTGTCCATTCCATGAAATGTCCAGAACTGAAATTGGCATTACGGACACAAACGCAAACTCTTCATTCCAAAACGTAGGGGGTAGACCTGACCTTGTTCCCTATTTGCCCCTTGGTGCAAGGTAGGCCACTCTCAATGTTCAGCCAGTATACTGAGGGGACGCAAATTTGGGGCTAAAATTCAGGCCCCTTGGTGGATCCAGTTCTTCTGAGCCACTTCCAATTTTTATAGCCCAAAGCTCTACAGCACTGTATCCAGGCTTTCTGGTTCCAGCATTGATGGCCCTGAAACTGGTGTTTCCTTGGGCCGGAGTGGCTCTTTCCATCTGCCTCTGCTTCTGGGGCCTCTAGGTTTTCCAGCCACTCCAGTTATACTCTGGATTGTTCTTCTGCTCTAAGGGCCTATCCAGAGGTGAGCATTGCTGGATGGCAGACTTGGCATCAAGTGGAGGTTTCTGAGAAGCTGGAGAGCGAGGGTCAGGGACCTGGGAGTGAGGAGTTAGGGTAATCAGCTGATTTGTCTGAGTGGAAAGGCCTGTAATGGTCAGATGGCCCTTGCCCATGATAACCCAAGGGTGGTCTATACTCAAGACATCCTTCAAAAATCTTGTTGGTCACTCTGGGGCCGGAATCCATCTAATCTTCATCTCTTGGCTTCATGACAGAACCTGGAGAGGAAAGAAGAACTCAAAACATTCAAACTCAACAAAAGAGTCAACAACGACTGTATCTTGGGATGCTTAACTCCCTCTGGTGCCAAAGGCATGGAAGAGAACAGGAATGTCAGCCCAGTTCAGCAGTTTCTAAACACTAGAGGAAGGAAAGAAGATGGACAACAGCAGAGCCCAAGCCAACACACTTTGTAATGTGGGTCATGATATCACATACTCTTACAAAAAAGGGTAGAGCTCGCAATGCAAATCTAGAACATGGCAGAAGGCTCATATCATCCCAATCAAATGGTTGTCCAGCCTATTAAGCTATTTGGCTGCTTAATTGCTTTTGCTGTCAGGAAATTTCTCCTTATTTCTAGGTTGAATCTTTTTAAACAGGCTCTATTCATTTCCTTCTCTTCCATAGGCTGGACTATCTATCTCATAGCCTCAACCACTTGTAATACTCAAAGAGTCTCAAAGTAACACCCTCTGGCCCTTGTTTGTGTAAGAGGGCAGGGAGATCAGGCTTTCAAGGTTTCTTTATTATGGAACCTTGGGATGCTGACTCCTGCAGAAGCCCCACGGCCTAGCTGAATGGCCTGCTTAGCACCTCACCTGTAGTCCAGTTGTCTGCGGTAAATGCGTTCACTGTTGTACTGATCACAGGGGCATTTACGAAAGAGGTTGCTGGGCTGGGAGTTTCCCGAGCTCTGATACTGTTCTCTGTGTGCCTGGCAATCCTCATAGTGGTGATCACTGTGCCAGTGTGGCTCATATGGGTGATAACGGCAATTTGGATTGGCATTGCCACTGTAGTTACATTTGCAGTCTCTCTGCCATGTGCTTCGTCCTGCATGACAAGGAAAGGGAAAAAGGTAGCATTCTTTCACAAGAAGCCCAAGGATCTTATCTACATGGACTTCGTTATCTGTACTTCTGCCTTTTATGCATTTGATTTTTATTATCTCTTTTTTAAGAGACTAAGAAAAAGGAGAGGGAACAATGACACAATCATCAAAGTATCCATAGCAGGAATAGCCCATCCAGAGTTAAACTGGGAGGCCCTTGAACCAGGTAGCTCATCTGGCTCCAGTAAGGAGACCACAGATGGTCATGCATTGCGACCTTCCCCCATCTCAGGAAGCTAGATTTGGACATCAGACAGAAGGGAAGAGTTTTTCTGGTCTTCAAGAAGCTCTCTTGTCAGATCTGCCATCACATCGCTTCAGCCCTGCTTCGCTTTGATGGCAGCCTGCCATAAAAAATGGGGAGGGGAGATAGAGGGATATAGGAAGAGGGATGACAGGAACCAGAAGTGCTAACCAGAGACAACGGTTGACCGATCCAAGGACACAGGCATGGGAAAGGAATGCAAATGCCCACCAGAGGTACCAAACTTTGGGAATTGTAACCAAAACAACTAATTTGATCCATATTGGACACTAACAATTTGACCAGGGAGAAGAAAGGGAAAATTAGAGGGTTTGGACAGGAATCCTCAGATCTAGCTTGGCTTACGCTGTAACCACTTGGCTTTAGTAAAAGCCTACCTTTTTTTACTAGATGCAACTGGAGTGCAAATGGAGTATTTCTTTCCTAAATGCCCAAGCTGGGACAGGCCTGATAACCTCACACCTGCGTGGCTGCAATGCCTTCTGTTTGGCTGGTGGTGGTTCTCCCGTGGATGTCCATGCATCTGGGAAGGGTGAGGAGATGGCTGCTGCAGCTATTCAGCATAAGGGCACCCGCCCGGACGTCATCACATCCCAATTTGACCCTCTGCACATGCGCAGAAGCATCTGCACATGGGCAGAGAAGCCAAGCATAAGCTCACATTTGCGAACTGGTAGCAAATGTAAGTAAATTACACCCCCGCTTATGACCCTTTTTTCACCCTTATAACCTTTGCAGCGTCCCCATGGTCACACGATTTACATTCGGATGCTTGGCAAACGGTTCCTATTTATGACGGTAGCAGTGTCCCCTTTTGCGACCTTCTGTCAAAGGGGAAGCCAGATTCACTTAACAACCTTGCTACTAATTTCACAACTGCAGTGATTCACTTAACAACTGTAGCAAGAAAGGTGGTAAAATGAGGGCAAAGCTCACAGCTAATTTCCCACTTAAGAAACATAAATTCTGGACTCAATCGTAAGTCTACCTGTATATTTGTTTCTGACCTGAAGAAAGTCTGAAGTCCTTTTTTGTAGCCTCATCTTCTTGTCATGTTTCAACTCCCTCCCCCTCCCCCTTTTTGGTCTCCCATTTCCTATATGCAAATCTTTTGTGATTGGTATTTTATCTTTCGTTGAAACTCAATAAAGAAGAGGCAAGCTGACTTCCTAACTAAATAGCTGCTGCCCTCCTGAGTCCAAGGGAAATTTTCCAGAGTCAATGACCTCTTGGACTTTTCCCCATTGGGTTCCTAGAGGAGACTCAGAAGGGTGAAGGTTTTCCTGGTCCAAGTTGTCCTCTTCCTCTTCCTGGATGGGGACAGGCTCACTTCCTCCTGTAATCTGGACAGGACCTGACCCAGCGGTTTCTTCCCTTTGTTTCCGGGTTGGGCCTTGGCGCCTTTGGGCCGTGAAAAGAGAAAGGGAGAAAGCATCCCTCATGAAGGAGCACAAGATGGAGAGTCACAGATGTGCCTGTAAGGAAATGGGAGAAAGAAAGGGGGGAAAAAACAACCAAGGGGGGCTGATAAGAAACTTGAATTCTGCTGCCTGGAATTTCCAGCTGATTTCTTTGCCCCTTCAAACATGGCTCTCCGTGTTTATGTAAAGGTAAAGATTTACTCTGTCCAGTCGTGGCCGACTCTAGAGGACGGTGCCCATCCCCCCATTTTGGCCCCCTTCGCTTAGCCATAGTTTACTCCAAGTATTGTTTGCAGTTGGCTGCTGAAAACCCCGAATCCAGAAGCGGATCCTATGAAAAGCTCTCCATCCTGCGTGCAAACGGGCTGCATTGCCCAGCACAGGCCTGATCTGTGGTAAATCTCTCCAGGAGGGCGGAGGGGCTCATACTTGGGCCGGGGTCAGACTGGATGATCTCTGGGTGCACCTCCAGCACTGGGATTCTCTGGGACCCCCCCAAAAGAACCGGGAGGGGCTGCTGATCTCCCCCCCAACCTCCCTCCCCCGACTCCTGGCTGGAGGGGAGAGAAAATCTCCCTGCAGCTTTTTCTCCCCTCAAAACGGAGGTAGGAAGAATCACCTCAGGAAAGAGGCCACAAAATGGAGGACGCTGCGGGGTCTTTGACAGCTTTAGCTGTCCTTCTTGCTGCCTGTGAGGGCCAGCTGGGACTGAAAGGCTGGACTGTAGACTGCCCCTTACAGGCAGTGTGAGGGACAGCTAAAGCGTGGAAAGAGGATTGAGGACCCTGAGTGATGGACAGGGAATTCTGGGAGTTGAAGTCCAGACATCTTTGCTAAGGTTGAGCCACCTGCCCTAGGAGTCCCTTCACTGGACAGTCGGACAGGTGACCTCTACTGAAGGACCACCAAGGAGGGAGAGGTCACCTTTTCCCTAGTTTCATGGGGGGGCAGGAGTGGGATATTGAACACTGGAAGATAACCAGAGAATCAAGGAGTTTTCCCTTTTTTTAAAATACAAAAATATTTCTTTTTCTCATCCATCAGCAGAGGATATAAATCAACTACATTCTTTTAATTTCATTCCTAGAAACATACAAATAGACCAGGTAGAACTGGGGCAGAAAGTCAGCTGAGGAGTGACAAACTGTCTCTTATGACATCCGCACAGCCTTCTTTCTCACCCAGAGATGCCTCAGCCATGCCTGCATTCACACTGGAAACTCCTAATCGTGGTTTGTTTCCTGAGGTTGAACCTGCTGGCCGATGAGCCAATGAAACACGGGAACCCCAAAGTGTATTAATTCAGGGGAGGCAGGTTGGACAATCGATTATAACTGAAGATAATCTGGGGACATTTTTCTTCCTGCAAGGATCCTCTTCACACAACACATTTCAAGCCAGGGAAAGGTTCCCACAGCCACCCTGAGAGAAAACCCAGGTTTATCTGCAGCCTCTTGAGAGCTGACGATGAACCCCTGAGGGCCACAGCCGCCCCTCCCCCTCTCCCCTGGGGTCTCTCCTGGGGGGAACCCAGAAATCAGGGTGGGCTCATTTCTGACTGAAAAGGGGCTTCCTCCCCTCTGGGCCCATCCAGGCTTCAGGGAGAGACGGCAGAGACCCTCATGGAGGAGAGAAGCCCCTTTTTATGCATCAGCCTGGCCTTCAAAAGACACAGCTTGAACCCAGAGCCACCAAGGACCTTATAGCCAGGCCCTGAGAGGAGAACCTGGGATAGGGGCCACCCTCTGCTCCTCACCATCAGGAGGGACCTGCCTATCCCTTCAGTTACCCCCACTCAGCCCCTTCCCACAGTTCTCCCTTCTGGGCAAAGGTAGAGACATAAGTGAGACAAGAGACACAATCTGTGAAAAATGGATCCAAATAAACCAGGAACGCAGGTGCCCCAAGAACAGCTTCAAAGCACTTGGAGGGTTTTTGGGAAGGGGTTCACCCCGCAGCCTCAGATATAGGAATGTTATAGGGATCCCACCTACCAAATACCGGTACATCCAGGCAACCAGGGTGGGGTGGGGTGCATCAGATCTCCAAAAATCAGGTGGCTATAAAACAGGTGGCACCATCTTGGCTGTGGGAACCACCCCCACCTTTCTAAGCCCCCAGAGTTACCCTAACAGAAGATGGGCGGCATAAATACATTTGATTAATACATAAATAAATCTCAGCTTCTGTATTTACAGTCCATTCTTTAGTTAGTAAACTAAAAAGAAACTTCAAAATATGAAGAATCTTAGCGTCATATATCCATACATGAAGACAATGCAGAAAGTGTCAAGAAAAAAAAACCTTCCACCCACTCTCTGACCTTCTCCCTATTCAGCCAACCATGTGGCCCACTGTCCCTTTCCTGCTCCTCGTCCCAGAACTGACATTGCTAGAAAAGATGGGAAAGAAAATTTCACTTCAGGCACAAGGAATTTTAAAATCAGTTGCAATCTAAGTTTCATGTATGGAGTTCTGATATAAAAGAAAATCCCAAACAGGCCCCACTCTGAACATTAGACAGAATCCAAGGGGACCGATTGCATCAACCTAGAGTGGCTCCAAACTCCATATTTCTGGGTGACCTTCCCCAGCAGACTCTGGAGAGAAGAGGCCATGCTGAAGGACAGCAGAAGTCAATTCCCTTGTTGCTGAAGTATCTTCCTCCAGCATCACTTTCCGGACATGTTCTGACAGGAAGGACCACAACCTCTACAGAGATTGACCCCAGGAGTGTAGTTGTGGCTTTTCACTGACATGTTTTTCTCCAGCCTCTCCTCTGCACAATGGAGCCCAGGAGAAGCTCAGAGTCCCAAGAGGAGAGAAGTTGCTTCTCACTGTCATTATGAACATCTGAGCTTTTGAGAACTCTATGCCTTTTGATAGAGACATCAGATTGAAGCCAGAGCCAAAGGATCTCGAATCAGAAAAGGAAAGATTCCTTGGGTCAAGCTCTCTGGGAAGAAGTTTTGGGACAGGTAGAATCTCTGCTCTTGATTGTAGCTTTCTCTCCTTTCCAGGTGAAGCTGATTGTTTCTCTGTTTATATCAGGAAAGTCGCTGACATTTCCATTTTGTGAGAATGCTTTGAACTCTTCCAACTATCCTTGCTGTTGGTGTTAGAAACAGGAAGCGGATTAATAAAGCTCCATGAATTATGGACCGCCTGCTTCTGCTTCTGATGCTACTGATGTCCCATCCAGTCTCTGGGAAGCTTAGGATGAAATGCCCTCTGAGTTTGGAGCACCAGGATGGAAACAAACCGTGGAGCTATTACAGGCCAGGAGACCATCTCATTGATATAGTCACAAGTGAAGCATATATACCGTCTATAATGTTGACTTTCAACAATGCTCCTTCTAGTCCATCTGTGTAAGTAATTCAGAGTGATGGAGTTGCATTCCCTCCATTTGCATTTTTAACACTTCTTCTCTTCTTCTTATTTCACTTACTTTTATATTACAGGACTTGTCTAATTTCCTGGATGATTTTGATCTCCATAACTTGCCTTTTTTTTCTTATTTTTGTAGAAGAGACTCAAATCCAAAGATAGTGTTAAAAAAACCTGAAGGAAATCCAGATTATTTTCCTCTCCCTGTTCACTCCTGAATTCATCACTTGAATTTATTTTGTTTAAAGGAGTGATTGAAACAGTTGTAGTTGCCTCTGCTCAGCCCATTCCCATATTTATATAATCAATTATTGGTTTTGGATCAATGATGGCTTAAGACTCATGAGGCTTGTGGAGACAAAAAGGAATAAATTATTTTAAAAAGTTTGTTGTTACTGTTGATGGTAATAACATGAACATTTTTTTACAGTAAGATTTCTTCTGATTATTTAAACACCCTACCATTCATTTTCAACATTCAAATGGTCAACAAGAATTCCCAGCTCCTGCACAACCTCACACTGGGCTACAACATCCATGACAACCATTTGAACACTTTACACACATCAGATGCCTTGCTGGACATTCTCTCCACTGGAGAAGCCAATGTCCCCAACTACAGCTGTGGAAGGAAGGACAACCTTCTGGCTCTTCTTGATTCAGCTAACAGGGACATCTCCACCCAAGCATCAACATTAGCTGCACCTTACAAAGTCCCACAGGTTTGTGTGTGTTTTTCTCTATCTGGTAAAGTGAGTGGTGGGTGTCTGTGGGTGAGCAACAGATCCAATCATATCTTCCCCATAGAATTCAAGAGTCGCTTCTCTCCATATTAGTGGACAAATCATTTATGTTATATTCTGTTATGTTCATGTTCAAATTCCTCAAGAAAGGACTGAAAAGCAATAAGTTCCCTGGAGAGGATTTTCTCCTGGCTATTCAGCTATTCAAAAGATATCCCTAGTTGTGGATGAAATATTGGCATGTTCATTTTCACATAGAAATAACACCTGATATGTCCAGTTGGATTTAAGTTGGCAATAGTAACGTCTATATATATTATATATTTAAAAATGGAATAAAAAGGACTCTAGCAATTAGAAGCCAATTAGACTAATAGATATTGCGGCTAAAATATTTGCCATGTTCCTCCTAAATAAACTTGAGATTGAGTAGAACAAAAGTGCATTTCCTGCAGAAGAACAAGAAGGTTTTAAGTAGCTTTTATACAGTTGTATAATAATTAATCAATAAATTACTAATCTTATTGACAACAGGTTTGTTTTGAAACATCTAATTACACAATATGTCAGTCGGGCAATCCAGGGTTTTCTGGCTTTATAGATGTTAGTGCAGCATTTGACACAGAGAGCAGAGAAATATGATGGAGGAAATTAATTTCCCTTAAAATGGATCTCAGACTGTTGGCCCTGATCCAAGGCCTTCTTTGAGAGGGAGGTTTGGGCTCAGTGGAGAAGAAGGATTGATACTTACCAACAGGTAACACAGAAGAGTGCATATTTGAACCCTTGTTGTTCAGTCTGGATATTAACAGGACTAAGGAACGATTCTCATCTGCATGTCCAAAGTGCTAAAACATTTCCTTATTTAGTATATGGCAAAGTATAATTAGCCAAGAGTCTACAATGTTAGTACATATATTTGTTTCATTGCCGAAAAGTGCTAGTCCATTTAGTTTATGCCCATGAGCTTCTCCAGGGAGTGAACTAGCTCTGCCCCAGAAAGATGAGAGGCATCCTGTGGCTTCATCCCGGCCTTCTCTCACCACTGATGTCGCCTCACAGTTGGCTGTCACATCCAAGCAAATCCAGTACTGGCAGCCCCCACCCCACCCATCTGCACCAAACACACCACATTTCCCACCAAAGTGGTACCTATTATTCTACTAGCGTTGTCACATCCTTTCAAACTCTAGGTAGACAGAAACTGAGGCAAATGACAGGAGCTCACCCTGCCATGCAGTGACAGAACTCAAACTGCCGGAAGAGATCCAGCATCTTTCAGCCACTGAGCCTCTTACCTGCTAAATACACATTGATTTAAATTGATAATGAAGTACTATTATCCTGTAGGTTAGATTGTGAAGACTCTTGAGAAAACATGGCTCCTACTGACAGAATAATTCTCTGATTACTGATAAATCAAAGTCAAAAGTTTTGGTCTTTGGAAAACAAACGTAGCCAATACAGCAAGTAACACCTTTCCTTACCCAGCGTTACTTTTCTCTAAATCTTGGATTTGCCATTAGCAAAGGAGCCCACTTAGAGCAATGACATGATTTATACAATTTCATCCTTGTCTAAAATCAGGGAGGGATACAGTCATGTGAAAAGGAAAGTCCGCCCTCTTTGAGTTCTATGATTTTATGTATCAGGACATCTGATAAAAACCACCTGGTCCTTAGCAGTTCTTAAAAGTAGGTAACTACAATCTCAGGTGAACAACAACAACACAGGACATATTACGCCATGTCATCACTTATTTTACGAAAAGAAAGCCAAAATGGAGAAGCCATGTTTGAGAAACTAAATACACCTTATGATACAATAGCTTGTAGAATCCCCTTTAGCAGAAACAACTTGAAGTAATCAGTTTCTGTAAGACTTTAATCAGCCTCTGACATCGTTGTGAGAGGAATTTTGGCCCCCTCTTCTTTACAACAAGGCTTCAGTTCATTGAGGTTTGTGGGGATTTCTTCAGCTCTCTTGAGGTCCCACCACCACATTTCAGTCGGGGTGGGGTCTGGACTCTGACTGGGCCACTGCAACACCTGGATTCTTTCCTTTTTCAGCCACTTCCTGGTCTGCTTGGGGTCATCGTCCTCTTGCATGACCCAAAGTCCTCCAAGCTTCAGATGTCAGAGAGATGGGCTCACATTGGACTCTGGAACACTTTGGTGCACAGCGGAGTTCATGGCCAAGTCAATGATTGTAGGGTGCCCAAGTCCTCCTGTGGCTGCAAAAGAAGCCCAAATCCTCACCCCTCCACCCCCGTGCTTGGCGGTTGGTGTGGCATGATGGTGCTGATGTGCTGTGTGTGGTTTTCACCAAACGTGGCTCTGTGCATTATGGCCAAACTTCTCCACTCTGGTCTCTTCTGTCCAAAGGAGAAGGTTCCAGAAGTCTTGTAGTTTGTTCAGATGGAACTTGGCAAACCTCAGCCAACCTCAGTTCTTTTTAGAGGGAGGTTTTCTCCTGGCTGCCCTTCCAAACAAACCACACTTGTTCAGTCTTTCTCTGATTCTGCTGTCACGAACTGGAACATTGAACAGGCTCCCTGAGGGCTGTGGAGTCTGAGGTGGAACCTTTGGGTTTCTGGCCATGTCACTGAGCATTGAACAGTCTGACCTTGGGTGAACTTGCTGGAATGGTCCCTTTTGGGAAGATTGGCAGCTGCCTTGAGCGTTTTCCTCTTCGCTATAGAATTATGGAGTTTAAATTGTTTGGAAATGGCCTTGTAACCCTTTCCTGATTGAAAGGCAGCAACAATTGCTTCTCTAAGATCATTGCTGATGTCTTTTTATCCTTTGGCATTGTGTTAACACACAGCTCAATGCTGGAGACCAGCAAACTCCTGAAACTTTGGCTGTGATACAGGCAGCCACACTTGTGACGGTCGATTATTCCAGGTCACCTGATCAGCAGCACCTGGCTACCTCTTGGCCTCTTCACCCCTATGGAAGCAGTCCAGGTGTCCTTAGCCTTTCACACCTGGCTTCTCCATTTTGGATCTCTTTCTGTAAAATAAAGGAGGACAGGGTGTAATATATCCTGTGTTGTTGTTGTTCATCTAAGGTTGTGTTTACCTAGCTTTATTTTATTTTTTATAACATTTCTTTATTGTGTTTTGTTCTTTTTACATATCACAGTAAATTCTTAAGCAGATTTATAACGTTTTTCATATTTTACATTTCTATTAACACATTTTATACATAGTCTTACAATATTTTCTAATTCTACATTTTTCTTTTGTACATTTTCTTGTCATCTTTTTGTTTTCAATCCAATCGTAACATTTTTGCCATATTACATAATAATCCCAATCTGTTTGTCCTTTGAGTTCTATTGTTAACTTATCCATTTCTCCGCATTCAAATATTTTTTCAATTATCAAGCTCTCAGCTGGAATATTTATGCTTTTCCAGCATTGCACAAAAGTGATCCTAGCTGCAGTTACAATGTGTAAAATCAAGTATTTGGAGTACTTACTGTATTTCCCTTTAAATATAGCTAGGAGGAAAATTTCTGAAGTATATTCTATTTGTGATCCTATTATTTCTTGTAGCCAACTATGATTTTTTTCCAAATATTTCTTCGCTTCTGGGCATAACCACCATGTGTGAAAGTAGGTGCCTTGCTCTTTTTTGCATTTCCAACAGAGTGAGCTTAAATTTGGGTATATCTTCGCTAGTCTTGAGGGCGCCAAATGCCAGCAGTAGAACATTTTGTATTGATTTTCTTTATACGACGTTGCTTCTATTATTTTATAATTTCTATTCCAAATTTGTTCCCAATCAGCCAAATGGATGTTATGTCCGACATTTTTTGCCTGTGCGTCGCCCCTTTTACTACTGCTCGATCACATTCCAGTAAATAATTATAAATTTTTCCTATCATTTTTTTCTTCTTGGCCCGTCAAAATTGTTGCGTCTCAAACTCTATTCCAAATTCCTCGCTATCTTTTTAATGTTTTGATGGAAGTTGGAGCTATGGCCACCAATCTATAACTGTACCCTGTTTCTTGAATTCCTGTCTGCTTTTTAATTTTCCACTACTGTCTAGGATATCTTTATAATTGACCATTTTACCCATGTCTATTGTACTGGGGTGGATCATCGCCTCCATGGTGGAAAGCCAGTTAGGAATCTTCATATAATTTCGTTTTGTCTCTTTCCAAATTTGCATCAGTGATTCTCTTATCTTATGTCTATAGAAATATTTTTGTGATTTATTTTCTTTATCCCACAGGAATGCATGCCAACCTTTCCGTAGATCATATCCTTCCAATGTTAGTATCCTTTTATTTCTCAGGTTGACCCACTCTCTTAACCATACTAGTAGTGCTGCTTTATAATACAATCTCCAATCTGGGAGTCCAAAGCCACTTCTTACTCTACTATCTTGTAGATCTGTTAATTTTATCCTCGGTTTTTTGCCCAACCATATAAATTTCAAAGACATTTTGTTCAATTCGTCAAAAAATTTCTTGTCCAATTTTATAGGTATGGTTTGAAAAAAATAAAGCAGTTTTAGTAGGACATTCATCTTTATAGTTGCTATCCGCCCTAGCAAAGATAATTGCATTTCCCCCCATCTTTCCAAATCTATTTTTATTTTTTGTACTAATTTTGAATAATCGTCTTCTTTAATTGAGGAACACTTTGCTGTTAATTTGACCCCTAAGTAATTTTTTTGGGTAATTTGTAGCCCCACTATCTTTTCCAATTTATTTTTTTTGTTTTGGTCTCATATTTTTAACTAATAGTTTCATTTGTATTTATTAATTATAAGGCCTGCAACCTCTCCATATTTCTCTATTTCCTTTATTAATATGGATCTTGTTTCCTGTGGGTCTTCTATAAAAATACCAAGTCATCATGACCGTATTTTGTATTCTTCTTTACTAATTTTAGTTCCTTTGATATCTGGGTTTGATGCTAATTTTATTTAATAGTGTCTCAAGGGTCAAGATAAAGAAAAGAGGTGACAATGGGCATCCTTGGTGAACTCCTTTCCTTATTTGAAATGGCCTTGTGGTATCTCTATTCATTAATATATTGGCTTTCTGGGAAGAATATATTGTTTCAATCATTTTTCCAAATTCATCTCCAAAGTTCATTTCTTTAATTTGCCTAATCATATACTGCCAATTTACATTGTCAAATGCCTTTTGAGCATCCAGAAAAACAAATGCTACTTGTTTCTCTGGGTGCATGTTATAGTATTCTAACATATTTAATCTTGTATTTGTTCTAATCTAATCTTGTTGGAAGAAAACCATTTTGATCAGAGTGTATAATTTTATTTATTTATTTTTAACCTTCCTGCTATAATACTCATGACAATTTTATAGTCGGCATTCAACAATGAAATTGGTCTGTAATCTTGAATTTGGTTAGCATCTGCACCCTCTTTCACTGTCATGGTGATATATACATCCCTACACATATCAGGTATTTTTGCTTTCAATAGGGCCTCATTGTACAATTCTAATAATGTTGGTTCTAATAATTCTTCCAAATTTTTGTTAAATTCCCCTGGGATGCCATCCCTGGCTCTCCCCCATTTTAGATCGGCTCCATCTTGCTTCGGGTTCAATCGCTAATTATTCAGCCACACATTCTCCCTTCATCCTTTCTTTTCAGGTTTTGTTCCTGATCTATCTCCCGCACCATCACTCTCACATGCCTAGTTTCGATCTCGCTTTTATCCAAATATTTCTTGTATTTCTTATGTTTTATCTCTCAATCGGCATATGTCTCTCTAATTTCAGCTGTTCTATCACAATCGCCACTAAGTTCCACTCCAAACTTCCTTATTTACCATAAATTTTGGAGTCACACTTCTAAAATGTCAAAAGAATCGGGTGTTGTCTGCTTCTATTATTATTCGTCTTCCAAATCTACTGTGGCTAGTTACAGCTTCGGGTCTGCCATGTTAAAATAACATAACAGGACACTTTCATATTGGATTAAGGAGGGTACCCTGCGCTCCAGCGAGCTGCTGCTCCTCACCTCACCGTCTCCTGGGATACTCCTCTGTTTCACAGAGTCCTCCAAACTCTTTGTGCCTTCAAAGGGTTTCCAAACGTTAAGAATAGCAGGATCAAAGGACAGAGATTGTCCTTCTCCTTCTGCACTGCCCCAAGGTCACCACCAGAAGTCGTGTTTACCTACTTTTAAGAACTGCTTAAGACCAGATGCTTTTTACTATGCCCTGATACATTAAACCAATGAACTCACAGAGTCTCCTTTCTTTTCCACATGAAAGAAATTCTTAGTGTACAATTAAACCTGTGGAACATGGCAGAGTCCCATTTGCTGTTCAATCAGAATTAAACATTAACCTATAATACGGCCCTTTATTGGAACAAAACATTCACTTGACATCTGCATATATGGGTCTGATTGTCCCAAAGATGCTTTTCAAGAGCTGAAGAAGCTTCTTGGATGAGAAGCAAAACGTCTTCAAAGAAAAACCAGAAAATCCAGTTGCATCTTGAAAAAGCACCTTTGGGACAACCATAACCTGGATGACTGAGAATCTCCATAGACATGTGGGTCTGATTGGAATAAATTGCACGAGTGATACATAAATATGATTTTTTAATTCTTATTTTTATTTAATTTGTTTTTTGTATTCCATTTTTATATACAGTGTTGTTAACAATTTGTGCTTAATATTCTGTTTCTTGATGTAGTATAATTGTTAATCAACAATAATTTATTTGTTCATCAATACAAGTTGAATTTATTAAAAATAAAGTTTTGGACTTTATCTGACCCCCAATATAACACTGCTTTCTTCCTTACTTTTTTAGATCAATGATGTAATTGCTTCAGAGGCTTTGTGTGATAAAAGTAAATTCCCTTTTTTCCACCAGATGTTCCCCAAAGAAGGGATCCAGTTCCCAGCAATTGTCCAACTGCTCCTCCATTTCAGATGGACCCTGATTGGCCTCTTTGCTTCAGACACAGAGAAAGGAGTGAATTTCATGAGGATTTTCCCTCCTGTGCTTGTCAGGAATGGAATTTGTGTGGTTATATCACAACTGTTCTCAACATCTGGATACACAGCATACCTCAGGGATTCCCTCTCTAAGTGGAGGCAAGTCAATGTCTTTGTTCACTTCATGGAAGTTGTCTCCATTAAAGAGAGGATCCTTCCTTTCCATTTAATACTTATGCGTCTGCCAGGACCCATTGAAGGGAAAGTCTGGATTAAGACCACTATAGGAATATTTGACTCTGGAAAGCACAGACTTTTTAAATACCTCCATAGCTTTTGGGCCTTTGATTTTCTTGCAAGAGAAATGCCAAAAGATCCTGCTTTTGAACCCCATTCGTTTGTGAAACATCCATTTCAAGATCATTATTTCCGCTGTTCTCTTGCAAATAACGTCTTTTCTGTCAAAGGCCGCAGAAGATGCACCCAAAAAGCCCCACTGGGGACCAAGGGGAAATTTGACATTACCTGGATCCCAAATGTACCCTTTATGTACAGTATCATCAAGACTCTTGTCCAGGCCTTGAACGCTGCATATCACTCTAGATGGAGGAGGAGGGGAAGGAAGGAAAGTGAAAAGAAATTGGGGGCTCCAAGGCTGCAGCCGTGGCAGGTATGGGGTCCTGATATTGTGGAATATGAATAATTGCTTCTAAAATAATGTTTCATTATAGTTTTCACTTCTGCCTAATAAATAAATAAAATAAGGAACTAGAAAGTTAAGGAACTTTTGAAAACTAGTGAAAACAGTATTGTTCTTACAATTAACAATGTGATTCAGAAAAGTCTAGAAAGAAAAGGGGGAGGGGGCTTTCTGAGCAATAGATTAACTGGCACATTTCAAAATATAACCGATTTACGCAAAAGAACAAAGGAAAGTTACTGATGCATAATCGCACAGGGCCATGGAGATAGGAGGTTGCTGGCAGGGGTGGGTTGTGAATATGTTTCCTGCCGGTTCACTCAGGGTTGCGCTGCGTGTGCGCACGTGAAGTGCACGCACACATGCACGCACAGCAATATAAAAAATCCAAGATGGTGGCACTCACAGACACTCCGATGGAACCGGCTCCGTGATGTCACCGTGGAGTTACTACCGGTTCTATAGAACTGGATAGAACTGGTAGGAACCCACCTCTGGTTGCTGGGGAAAACAAGGTGCTATTGTTGAACAAGTTGAGAGCTTGCTAGTCCCCAGCCAATGGGGAAACAGGACCGTGTTGAGTGACGGGAGGAAGGGCATGATCCGGGTCCATCTGGTGTATTTGCAGATGCTTTGATAAACATTTGCTACTTTTGGTACCAGATTGCCTTCCTTGCTTTATTGCTGCTTTCCTATTTCTAACAATATGGATCCATTAATCTTAGATCCTTCAGAGAAAGAACCCAGAGGAAAAGGACATTCAACCACATTAGGCCTTCAGAAGGTCAACAGCTTGGCCCATCTAATTGCTTGAGACATGATCTTCTAAGTACCACGGAAAATCAATGTTGGTTTTAAATACTGCTAATTTTAAAAGGATGTAAACATTTTGAAATATATTATTGTCTTTATGGTTTTCTGATTAGCATAGTAGAAGTTTTGCTTTTATGACTTTGAAGGACACCCTGAGACCATCCAGCCCAACCCATTCTCTCTGCAGGAATCCCAGTCAAACCTTCTCTGACTGACGGCTGCTCAGTCTTTGCATCCTCAGTGAAGGGGAGGCTGAACTTCTCTGCTTTTGAGGGCTCAGCTCTGAAATGGCTCCTCTTTTCAGGGCGTTTCTCCTTCTCCTCCAGCCAGAATCTCCTCCCTTCTGACTGGGCTCATCCCCCCATTTCCCTTCCTCTGGAACAACACGGAGGAGATCTGGAGCTTCTGGGCAGCTTCTTCCAGTTATTGGAAGAGGTGTGCATGAGGCAGGATTGGATTTACGGCCACAATTGAGCTCAACATTTCTGTTGCTCAGGAAGATGGTTGTTAAGTGGGTTTTGCCCTGTTTTATGACTTTTCTTGCCTTTTCTTGTTAAGTGAATCATTGCAGTTGTGAAGCCAGTAACATGGTTGCCAAGTGAATCTGGCTTCCCTGTTGATTTTCTTGTCAGAAGTCGCAAAAGGAGATCAGGTGACCCTAAAACACTGCAACCATCTTACGTGGATGCCAAGAATTCAGATTTTGATCACCTGGAGACCCTGGAGATGCTGCCATGATCCTGTGGAGGAAACTATCCTAGGTCACTTTTTTCAGTGCCATTGTAACTCTGAACGGCCACTAAATGAACCTTGCTACAAAAGTCAGATAATAAAAAGTTTCTTCCAACATATAAATAACAAGAAAAAATCAAAGAAACAGTTGGTCCACTAAAGAGAGAAGATGACAAAAAGTAACAGGCAACACAGAGAAAACAGAACTGCTTAACTCATTCTTTGCATCAGTCTTCAGGCAAAAAGAAACTGCAACTCAACTTACCAGAAATACAACTGCAAAAAACAGACTGGAAAAAAAGTTAAAATAAGCAAAAAACCCACAACAACATCAGTAAGAGAGCACCTGTCTGAATTTGATGAATACAAATCACCAGGACCAGAAAAATTACATCCCAGAGTCCTAAAGGAGCTGGCAGATGTCATCTCAGAACTAGTGCACCACATCTTTCAAAAATCCTGGAACACAGGGGAACTACCAGAGGAATGGAAAAGAGCTGATGTGGTTCCATCTTGGGAAAAAAAGGGGAAAAAACAGACTCAGGAAACTACAGGTTAATCAGCCTAACATCAATACCCAGGAAAATACTGGAAAAGCAATTTAAAAACAGATCTGCCAACATCTTGAAATGAGTAAAGTAATAACCAGCAGCCAACACAGGTTTGTTAAGAATAGATCATGCCAAACCAATCTCATTTCATTCTTCAACACAGTGACTAAATTAGTAGACCAGCGAAATATTGTGGACATAATATACTTAGATTTCAGCAAAACATTTGACAAAGTAGACCACAACCTACTTCTTAGAAAGATAGAAAAAAGTGGGATAGACAGCTTCACCATCAGATGGATTCACAACTGGCTGACACACCGTACTCAACGAGTAGTCCTCAATGGGTCTAAGTCTACATGGAGAGAAGTTAGCAGTGGGGTACCACAAGGTTCTGTCTTAGGCCCAG